>JAUTXW010005191.1:0-127999 GCA_030620095.1 Kuschelorhynchus macadamiae | reverse complement strand
GTTCTTACAATAATGGTAAACCTGTTCATATTATTCACCAGTTTTATCCAACTGTAGCTCCAGGGTATAAAATAGTTGAATCTCCTTTGCCCATTTTGTATTTTCCAGTTAGCGTCAAAGCAATTAACAATATAACAGTTAAAATAGTTGATCAAGACGGAGAACTTATCAGTTTTAGAGGAGAAACTATAACAGTAAGGTTACATTTACAAACAAGTGAAATATAAAATGGTTGTTAGATATAATAGAGCCCTTGGGATGAGACTTGCCCCTACCACTATCAACAAAGTAAAAACTTATAAAAAGAAAAAGCCTAAACAACAGTTCAGTATCAAATCCAACACCAACAAGTTAAGACGAGATAATCGTAAATTTCTCACATCCTTGGGTTTCACTGTTTTAAAATAATGAACATATTAAACGTAAACGAAAAGCTTTATGTAGACAATTCCATCGTCAGTTCTGAGCTTCACACATATCAACCATATATTTCTTCAAAATTCGATTACAATGATGAAATAAGGATCCCAATTCAAGAACTCGATGCTTACACTCTACCATCAGATAGTTTACTTTATATCGAAGGAAAATTAACTAATACAGAAGGTAAATATAAGAAAGAATTGCTATTTATTAACAATGGTATAGCCTTTTTGTTCAGAGAAATCCGCTATGAACTAAACGGAATTACTATATATTCAATAAGAAATGTTGGATTAGCATCAACCTTAAAAAGCTACCTTTCTCACAATACCAACGAAAGTTTAAAACTGGAAAATGCAGGTTGGTTTCCACATCGGAAAGAAGGTGATACAATTTTAGTTGATAATGATGGAAAATTCTCCGTATCCATACCACTAAAAATGCTTTTAGGATTTTTTGAAGATTACAGAAAAATTATTATGAATATGAAACAGGAATTGGTTCTTATTAGATCAACTGATGATTTAGATGGTGTTATTTTCAAAGAAGATCCGGCACACCTTGTTACTGCTCCTGACACTCCATTGGTTACTTTCGATAAAATTTATTGGAAAGTTCCTCACATTCTAGTTGATATGCCACAACAACTTGCTCTATCAAAAATATTAGAATCAAATAAAGATATATTGATAGGATTCAGGAGTTGGGAACTTGTTGAATATTCTTCTCTAACCGAAACAACCCGTCACACATGGCCGGTAAAAACAACTAGTAAACTAGAAGCTCCTCGTCATGTTGTGATTGGCTTTCAAGAAAACAGAAAAGGGAAAATTGTTAAAGATATGAGTAAATTTGACAATATTACCTTGTCAAATATTAGAGTATATTTAAATTCTGAAAGATATCCTTATCACGATTTGTACTTAAATTTCGAAGAAAACAAATTTTCTGCTTTATACGAAATGTTTGCCAACTTTAGACAGTCTTACTATGGTGTTCCAAATGAACCCATTTTTAATCCTGAACAATTCAAAAACATTAGTCCTATTACACATATTGATTGCTCCCATCAAAAAGAAACAATTCAAACGGATCCGTAGTAATGAGAATTGAATTTGAGACACACAATGCAATTAAAAAAGATACTTCTGCTTATTGTCTTATTTTACATGACAAATTATTTAGCTACAACCCTCTTACTAAAATTGTGAAACAATTATAAACTTTATCCCCACTATTTTCATATTTCGATTTAATTTAAAGAAATTTTCAAAAGCTTTTAGTTTTAATCATGACATCAAAACTACAACTACAAATTGAAAAATTTATTTTTAAAATTAATCAACTGAAAGAAGAAATTGCAAATTATTCAAGTAAAAAAAGTCTCATTAAAAAATTTGCTGCTTTGAAAATATGAGATTGGTTATAGATATTCAAGGATTCAAAGATGAAAAAAATAAATTTATACCGAAAGAGCTTGCAGCTTTTCATGGTTATGAAATGACTCATTACATTTTTAAAAAGCCTTTTCCAATGGAGTTTCTTTCACCTGATTGTCACAAGCAGGCGGTATGGTTAACGAAAAATTATCATTGTATACATTGGAATAATGGATTTACTCCATTACATCATTTCCCAAAAATAATTGAAACACTTACGAAGAAAGCAGATTTTGTTTTTGTAAAAGGAAGCGAAAAAAAGGATTTTATACAGAAATATTCTAAAAAGCATGTGATTGAAATAGATGGACAACCAGCGCTAAAGCTAATGGAACCAAAATGCTTCTATCATTCAAAATCACCTTGTATGTGTGCTTTGACAAATGTGTTATTTTTATATGACAATTGTTTTATGAATGAATAAAAATATAAAAAAAAAACTTAATTACCTTTTTATTTTGCATTAACCAACCATGATTGAATACAATTAATATGATACCTTAAATCTAATTTTCTAAATCCATTTAAAAGTTCATACTCATTTTTATATTTTAAATAATCATTACAAAATTTAGCGGCTAATTTACATTGTTTCATTCGATCTATATTATTAACATATGCTGACAAATCTTGTGCTTCTGCGTCTTCTTCGCCTACAATTGATAAATATTGGAAGTATGCAGCAGATATAATAAACTCTTCATACATTTCAGTAACCATTTGCTCCATTGTAAATATTATTAAATTTATTCTTCCTTTTCAATTTCTTGAAGAATAGTATCCTCGTCAATAAATTGCTTCAAGTCTTTTAAATAGTAACCAAAGCCAATATCTTTTAGATCTTGAATAAGTTGAAAAAAATTTAATGTTTCAATGTATTTGTTGCAACAGAGGGCAGCCTTTACGAATTCCTCAGATTGATTACAATAAAAGTCTATCCACTCCGGACCACTTGCCATACAATATGAGAAATAGGTTTTTGAAAGATTACTAAATTTCTCCTCTAATAATTTAACTGCAATCAGCAACTCAGCCATTTCATTTATTTAACATAATATTTTAAATATGTAGGGGGACGTCTCTTGCGAATAGGATTAACTTTCTTTGATAATACCTGTTTTTTATCTTCGTATAATTGAAACCTCTTTTGGGTTGCAATAATAGCAGGTATAAATTGGCAATCTTCTCCTATAAATTCTATTAGGTGGCTTAATTCTCCTACAAAGTATGATTTCCCAAATGTATTGAAAAACGTAGTAAGGCTTATAATTCCTTCTAAATAATCATCACAACAGTCAATTGCTTCCAAATAATCTCGTTTCAGTGGATAAAACAGCTTGGTGTATTCATCTTTCGAAATCACTTCAAAGAAATTGAGATATTTAACTTTTAACTGTCTGATAGTTGTAGTTCATTTTTCGCGATTACACATAATTCACTTATTACTTGACACATTTTTTCTTTTTGTTTTATACAAAATTGGTGGAAAAATTCAAAAATAACTTTTTACGCAACTCGAGCACAGCTTAGTAAATGTGTCTCGGCATACTAAAATGATCATGATGCACCTATTTATAAGACTTAAGAATGCAAAATCAAATGTGGGAGAACAAAGAGAAAAAATTAAAAAATATGATGCGAATGAGAATAAAAGGGGAGGAAGTTAAGAATGAGGGACATGAGAGAGAGGAAGAGGAGGAGGAGGAGGCGCTCCCCTATTATAACTACTAGTAATTTTCCCGAACAGCTTATGGAGGCATTGACAAAGTCACTGGCAAATACTAAATCCAGAATTCTGCCCATGTGATTGCACAATGAGTTCATTTGCTGCAATTCAAAAAAGCTCATTGAAACAATAAGAGTTTCAGAAGCTGGAGATGGCAGAGATTTTGGAACAAGTGTGTTATCCTCATAAACCCATTCCACCGAAGAAAGATTAAAGTCCCCGAAAACAAAAAATGTGTGACTATCGTATCTGTTTCTCAACGACTCGCAGGTATCACAAAAAGACTGATAGCACTCCTGGCTAGAATTAGGTGGAAAATAAACGCAGCCCAAAATCAAACTTGCATTGCCCGCGCGCACCAGGACCCAAACATCATCAAAGTCCATATAAGTAGGAGTAGTAACCAGAGTTACATGAAAAGCACAAGAAACGGCAATCAACACTCCACCGCCGCGATGACACCCTAGTTCCTCATAACTCCTATCTCTACGAAAAACTACATGTTTGTTATTAAAAATTTCGTTGTTTGAAATATCCGTGTTAAGCCACGTCTCAGTGAGACATATCAAGTCATAGTCGCAAGACAAAACTGCAAGAGAAATCTCACCAATCTTTGTGCGAAGCCCTCTGACATTCTGGTAGAACATGACAAGGCTGTTCAGTTGTGGCGAAGCATTTGTAATTGGTGTCAGAGTTGTTGCTGACTTGTCGGTGAAATGAGAAAAGTTGATTCGACGTTGGTTGTGTTTGAAGATTTCTCAGGTTGGACTGGAAAACCACGGCACAAGAGACTGACCAGCTCTGCCCTTTCGTCATAGTACATAAGGTGTTCGTGAGTAGTCAAGGTAAGAAGAATAAAGCTGACGAGCTCCTGGACAAGTTGTTTTTCCAAAAATATGTTTTGATCACGGATAAAACTGTTCAAAACAGGTCTATTTCTATAACGAGGGGTGCTCACTATCACGAGATTTGTATTACTACAGGCTTTAAGTAGACACTGAACCTGTTCTGCTTTAATTGGTGTCCCCCTAATAGCATTCTCCGGTCCACAGAAAAACACAATACAATCATCCTTTGTGAATTTGGCGCAGTAGGATATGCATTCAGAGACCAGTTCCTCAAACAGAAACTTAGAACGCCATTGACAATTCAAATCGTGTAATGTAATGTTCCTTGTGTAAACCTCCTAAATAATGACATACAGCCTCTAGCCATCTCGTTGCCGATAATCAAAAGCTGACGCCTTCTCTGACCAGAGTCCCTAACAGAATTTGCACTGACTGATTCGTTATGTGGTTTACTATTGAGCGAGAAAATTTGCTGATTGAGAAGCTTGATGTCCTTTGCATAGCATTCGTTCTCCTTCTCCAGCGTCTCAATGGTAATGGTCATACTACTGCTAAGCTTAGTTAATTCCGATACTTCATTTCTGAGCTTGTCTTCGGATTCACTGCAGTTTTTTATTTCTGTTGTTAGATCCCTGTTTTTATCTTCTAACCTTCTTATTTCAGTTCTGAGTCCCTCTAACAGCTTATTCTGTTTATCAAGTTCGGCAGTAAACTTTCTCTCTGCTTCTGCAACTTCATCCTCGAATGCATCGCTGTTGCTTTTTACTCGACGAATATGGCAGTCCCTCTCTTTTAATTCCTGTTTTAAATTGAGAATTTCTGTTAAAAACCGCTGACATTCATTTTCTTTCTCTAAAGCATGCTCCTGACATTCTAGGGAACAGTAGATCCTACGCCCTCCAATCACAACTGCTTTAGGCAGACGCTCAAAACAACTAGGATGAAAAACACCGAAACACACTATGCAGCAGTAATTAGCAAAGTCTTTACTTCGACAACATTTAAAATTTCGGAGCATTTTCCCTGAGTTAAAGAGACAAAACAATCAGTGAGGTAACTATAACGAAGGAAAGGGCGTAATATATACTTAAAATGTGTACTTAATACCTAATATAAAATTTAAAAAGCCCATACAATAATAATAATTACAGCGATAACATAACAAAGACGGGGACACTCGCTTCACGCCCAGGGGTCTGTCTGGACGACTTAAAAGGCACAAACAAAAAAGACCACTATAAAAAGGAACAACAGGAAGGAAAAATAAGGACTAAATATTATTATTATTATTTTATAAATTCAAAATTTAAGGTTGTTCTTGCTAACAGACACTAATAATGTGCATTGCTAAAACTCTACTAAAAACTGAATAATATAAATTAGATTCGCCTGACCCAAGTAAATTAAAATTACAATTTGGGATCTTCTTATCAGTAAATTTGCATATTCTGTTGTATTGGAATGTTCATGGAGTGAAAAATTTTAAATTTTTTATTGTTCCATTCAGCAAGTGAACATAAATTAGCATTCTATTTCTTTAGATAATAAGATTGTTTATGAGCTACTTAAATCAATTGGCTGAGTTATTACGTTATTTTTAGTAAATATACAAACCCCTCCATGCTTTTTAAGTATCCTTGAAAAAGAACTGGCCAAATAATAGCCATTTAAGTTTATTGATTGCTTTAATTTAACATCGGAGAGCCAATGCTCAGAAACACAAAAAATATCAAAATTATATTTGTCAAGAAATAAGTTGATGTGGTCTACCTTATTGCCAAGACACTGTACATCAGTGGCGGCTCGTCAGGGTAGGCCTCTGAGGCCGCGCCTCACCCCCAAAATAAAGGAAAAGAGAATTTTTTTATATAACTTTTTATCTATTACCAATTAGAAATATACTTTTTAACAGTTTTACAACATAATAACATTAAAAAAAAAAACAAAATATAATCCCATAATATATATTTTAGAAAATAAATTCTGACCACATCAAAAAACCGACCGTGCAATCCGTGCAAACCCATTCCTAGAGAAAGTGCTCTCGAATGAGGCGAAATAATTTTAGCTTGGAAAGTTTCGACTTCTGACTTATTTATCAACGGCCGATGCCGATGCCGGCGAGTCACCTGATTACAACAGAGCGGGATGGCGATTGCCGATGCACGCGTTTTCTATTGCATTCTTGAGGCGATAAATCTGTAGCTTGGATATGCTTTTATTGGTTATTTAAATCACATGACTAGCGAAATATTCCAACGGCTTCTTTTTACGTAGTGCGTGCGGCTGAGAAAGAAATAGGAAATAGATTGCGATAATCGCTGATTGAGGGCGTTCTGTCTTTTAAGGTGAATAAATACGCGTGAGTAAGTTTTTGTTTTGTTTTGATTTGGTAAGTTGGACCGTTCCATTTTTTGTATTTGCTTTTTGCTTTTGAAATGAATCCTATTCACGACATTATTGCTTCATTAATTGAAACGCCTTTTTTAAGAAGAAGCGAAACTGAAAAGAAACAGATATTAGGTAGCCGTCCGACGCCGAAAATTTTAGCAATATTTAACGATAAGAGGCAAGGTAAAAAATATTCAAGAACTTTTCAAATATCTTGGTACGAAACTTATAGGTGGCTATGCGGAAGTATTTATAAAGAAAGCTTATATTGTTGGCCTTGTATTTTATTAGGTTGCGTCAAAAATAATTGGAGTTCAGGGGGCGGATATTCGGATTTAAAAAATTTTTCACGAGCAGTAAAATCGCATGAAAGTTCAAGAGAGCATATTAAAAATTCGGTAGCACTTACAAGACTGGAGCAAAATAGGGCGACTATTGCGGATGCACTACAAGAAAATGCAAGTCTTAATAAAATTGTTTATAATGAAAATGTTCGAAAAACCCATTTATTATTAAATTATTTAATTGATGTTACTATTACTTTGGGTAAACAGGACTTGGCATTTCGAGGTCATAATGAAACAACAGATTCTTTTAACCGTGGCAATTTTAAGGAAATATTTGCATGCTTAATAAAAAGAAATGCCGAACTTACTGAACATTGTGCTAAATTTAGTAATATTTTTACGGGACAATCTAAGACTATACAAAATGAACTAATTGGTTGCATACATGACTATATTCAAGAATATATAAAAAAAGAAATCAATGACACCGATTGTTGTTTTTTTGGCGTAATTGCGGATGATAGTACTGATATAACAGAAAAATCACAGTGTTCGATAACAGTTAGGTATGTGACCAACGGATCTTTAAAAGAAAGATTTTTAGGATTTTTTGACGTTAGCAATAATAGAACAGCAGAGAGCCTTTTTCATTTAATACAAAACAGCTTAGAGCCTTATGACTTTAAAAATAAATTGGTCGCGCAGTGTTACGATGGGGCTAGTGTTATGGCAGGTGAAATAAATGGGCTTCAAACAAAAGTTAGATCTATTGCTCCTTTAGCTATGTTTACTCATTGTTGCGCCCACAGATTAAATCTAGTTTTACAACAGGGAACAAAACTGATTACCCAAACTCGTATATTTTTTGCCACTTTATTAGGAATACCAAATTATTTCCACCAATCACCAAAACGGTCTTTTGTGCTTAATCAGATAGTAGGTAAAAGAATTCCGCGAGCTGTAGAAACGCGATGGTATACACGGTCTAAAATTTTAAACTTAGTGGCTAATGAATGGGACAATTTAATTATAGTATTTGAAACTATTATTAATGACTTAAGTTCTGGAACAGAATCTATTAATGGTGCAAAAGGATTTCTAAAGCATTTTAATGATTTCGAATTTTGCCTTTTAACGCATATTTATAAACAAATTTTTAGTTGCACTGATGTACTGTTTTAAATATTACAGTTAAAGCATTTAGATATAAATTACTGCATTTCGCAAATAAACCTTGCCAAGCAACGAATTATTGAATTTAGAAACGAGGACCATTTCAAAGAACTTTTCAATATTGCTAAAAAAGCCACTATTCTGCCAACTGCCAATGGTAAGAGGTGGGTATAGAATTCCTTTTAGTTCCAAAAAATGGATGAAGGATTGCTTAGTCCAACTTTAATTTGGAATTTTCTTTACAAGAACACACGTCGAGGGCAATGTTCTAGCGACTTTGATATTTTTACTAAATATAAAATATTATATTTCGAAATAATAGATTGTATAATTCTTCAATTAGGGACGCGGTTTGAAAATTTAAATAATTTAAATTTCTTTGCTTTAGTCGCTTAAACAAAATATTCGGAATATGTTAAATGCTTTCCAGACGACTTATTAAATAATTTATTAAAAAATTATCCAAACATTTTTGACAGAGATAGATTAAAGAATGAGCTTTCTGTATTGTATAGGGATGAACAATTTTCAAATTTAGATGTCGAAAAAAGTCTAGCTTTGTTATTTAAAGATTTTAAAGCAATTTTTGCGGAAGCATATAAGCTTTTTAATTTAGTTTTAACTATTCCCGCAACAAGTGTATCGGCCGAACGAAATTTTTCATGTCTTAAACGGATCAAAACCTACCTAAGAAACACAATGACACAAGAACGGCTTTCGGGTTTAGCAATGATGTCAATAGAGCAGGAATTACTGTCAGAACTTAGTGAAGACCAAAACTTTTACGACCAAATTATAGATAAATTTGCAACCTTAAAAGACAGACGTATAGATTTAATGTACAAAAAGTAGTTTTTTATCTTATTTCATACAACTATTTATTTTAAGTTTTAATAAACTAAATTATGTTTTTATTATCGCAATCACCGCTATATTTTAGTGATAGGTGTACATATTTTACTTGTTTTGTTTACTTTTTATTTAATTTTTTTAGAGTTTATTTTTTTAGTTTTTAATGGTTTAGTAGGGCTATTGGCGATGACCTCCATTAAAAAAAAAAGGTCAACGCGTCGCAGAATAATACCTCATGGGTGACGTGGAAATTTATTCACATTTAAACAAAATTAACCTCATGTAGCCTCACCCTTCAATATACTCACGAGCCGCCACTGCTGTACATTTACATAAAATAAACTCAATACATTGTTTTTATTTAAAAATTTAGAAAGACACTGTTCTGCATTTAGATTGCACTTGTCCTGGTTGCTAGTCTGTGAAAAAATCAATTCAACATCGTTTCTTTTGGCCAAATAGATGGATCCAAGGCTATATTTAAATTTTCTTCCTTTATTGTGATTTTAAACGATGAGTAAGAATTAGGAAATTTAGATTTCATGGATTCGCAGATAACCTCCGGGAAAAGGGGCTGTAGATATGCTGTCAGTGATTCAACCGTTGTATCGGGATGTAATTTGTAGATATGAAGAAATGATAATTTTTCCATTGCTTTCAAATTCGAGTTGACGCCTACGCTTCCGCAGCCCACAATTGCATTCTCTTTAGGTTTGCTCTTCTTCCTTCTATTTACCAACTGAAAACCCTCATTAGAAATACCAAGATTTATTATTTCTTGGCATTTTAACGCTGAATTAGTTTTTAAAACGGCTCTAGACAATTCGCCGGCTGTTAAATTCTGATTTGAATTATTATTGAAGTTTTCTGTTATTGACGTTCAGTTCAGTTTTGTTTTATGGCGCTGTCATGTGCTATGACAATTTGCCAGCTCTTCTCCCTTGGGTCCAGGCAGTCTGAATCTTGGATCATTCTGGTCCCATTATCTTCTTACTTTAGTACTTCTCTCTTTTTCTTTCTTTCTTTCTTTATTTCTTCCCTTTTCTTTCTTCTCTTTTTGGTGTTTTTTATTTATTTATTCTTACTATTATTATTATTCTTTTCTTAATTTATTTCCTTTTTTTTTTATTTTTTTTATCTTCCCTGGCAGTTTTCCTGAAAAATTGTAATTTAGTTCTGGGATATGGATACCATATCCCACAGATTCCCCCTGTTTTGATGCATACATTTTGATACAAAGGTGTATTCGTTACAGTATTTTTCTGTTTGTTCCAAAAATTCTCTATTATTGTTTCCACTGTCTTTTTTCAAATTTAGATTAATTATTGTAATTTTCTGTATTTGATATTCATATTCTATCTCAAAACACGGCAGGATGTCACTTGTTCTTAAGTGTTCCCAAAATGGTTCAATTTGGTCCAGTGCATTTACCAGATAGTTTGAGGGATGGTTGTTAGTTAAATTTTGTTTTAGTTGAATAAGTAGTTCTATTATGGGGTTATTATCTATTGTTAAAAGTTTGATAAGAAATTTGCGTGCAAGCCACTTACATCTAGATTCAAGATCAAGTTCCGTGGTCTCTGCCAGAAGTGCATTCACCGGAGTGGATTTCATACAGCCTGTAATTATTCTTAGGCCTTGATGGAAAATGGTATTTATTCTGTTAATGTTTTTTTTTGTTGTTGGTTTTAAAAATATGGCGCCAAAATCTAGGTGGGACCTAACCAACCCTCTGAAGGCTGTTTGCAGCGTTTTTGGGTCTGCTCACCACCAAGTCCCGCAAAACACCCTCATGAGGTTTAATCCTTTTTTTGCTTTGATAATTATTTCGTTTATATGTCTGTCCCATTTCAGCTGTCTGTTCAAATATACTCCCAAGCACTTGATATTATCTTTATAATTGATTGGTGATCCTTTTATGTATAAATTTGGAGGATATTGTGTATATCGGGACTGTTTAAACCAAACTGCCTCACATTTGTTCTGTGACAGTTTTAAGTTGTGATTCTCTAGCCACTGTGATATTATGTTTAAATAGTTGTTTACTTTATTTGTCATTTATATGACGTTTGTGCCTTTGCATATCAATACCAGATCATCAGCATAGCCAATAAGCCGGCTGTCCGTATCATCTAAAGCAGCTTCTAAAAATGTATCAAAAAGGTTTTTTAAGTATATATTAAAGAGGAGGGAACTTAGGGGGGAACCCTGGACCAGTCCTTTGGTGGCTGTTTTTGGACCTATGATGTTGTTGTTCGAATCTTTAATATATAGACATCTATTTTCCAAGGTCCTGAAAATTGCGCTGCTTAGAGGAGGGGGGATATCTGCTTCGAGGAGGCGTTCATATAGTTGATATATGTTCACATTGTCATAGGCTGATTTTATATCCAAAAATACTCCTATAGCTGTTTGATTTTGGCTGAAAGCCGTTTGTATGAATGTAGTAATATATGCAATATTATTATTTATTCCCATACCTTTTCTGAGGCCCATTTGGTATGGTGAGAAAAATTTTTTGTTCTCTAATGACCATTCTATTTTATTTTTCATCATATTCTCAAAGGTTTTGCCTATGCAAGAACTCATCCCTATTGGTCTATAGCTGTCTGTTAGCTCCGGATTTCTATTTGATTTGGGGAAAGCTATTATTAATGTTAGGATTTCGGTTGCTATTTGCTGATTGGGGAGTTTCGGGTAAGGTTTATTAACCTGTGTATGTGCGAATCTCTTAACTGTATTCCATACTTCTTTGATGTTTGATTCCCGATTCAGAGTTGAGCAATATGTTCTAAATTTTGTTTTTTTTCGTTGTTTCAAAAATGTTTTTGTAGTGGCTATTGTTTTTTTAGCATTCATAAAGTTCTCTAGATTTGGCGTCAGTCTAAATGTGGCGATTGCTGTTTTTCTTTCCTTTACCCTCGTGGAGCACTCACCATCCCACCATGGATTAGATATTTTATATTTCTTGCCCTCTTGTTGGTTAGGTATTGTTTCCGCAATGATCATATTAAGGTTGTTTTCAAAAGTTTCGTAGGAGATGTTGTTTGGTAAATTACCATATGCAGTCTCTGCTTTATAATTATAAAGAGGCCAATTGGCTTTTTTAATATTTTTTTTTCCTTGAACATTTGGGTTATCTGTTTGCATCCTATTTGTTTGTTGATATATAGAGCACATAGTAGGGTAATGGTCACTACTTCCACAATCTGGAATGATGTTCCATATTGTTTTTGAGCTGATGTCCATGTCCAATGTCAAATCAAGACCAATGTCATCTTCCGTCATTCATCAAATTGCCTCCGCCAAGATGTTACCTTTCGTGTTGTTTTCCCTACTGCCCCATAGCCTGTGGTGAGCATTAAGGTCTCCCATAATGATCATCGTACCATCCCCCGCGCTTAAGATATTTGTAAATTTCCTCTCGGAAGTTTGTTGCATTGGGTATTGAATAGATATTTATTACTTTAAGGTTATTGATTTTAATAATTAAACTTTGTGTATCTGGAAATTTATTTAACTGTGGGGTGTGTAAGATTCTATAGTTAATACTTTTTTTAATGATTGTGGCTACGCCACCATATCCATCTGTTCTATCTTTTCTCAATATATCAAAGCCCTTTAAGAAGCAAGTTTCTAACCATGTTTCATTTAATAAGATAAGATCTGGGTCATTTTCCCTTATAAGCGATATCAAATTTCCCCTATTTGAGTTATAGCTGTGTATATTCCATTGAAGGATCTTTATAGGTGTTTGATGTATATTAGCCATTTTTATGAGATTGTGTTGTTTATTTATTTTATTTTAATTTAGGGGATAAATTAAATGGGACAAGGGTAGCTGAAGTATAAAAAATGAAATTAAATGCTGATTACCGTTTCCATACTAGAATCATTTTCACTATTTTCGTTTACCTTTTTATTTGATATTTCTTTTAAAATAATATTTTGTGCTGAATTCAGTTGTTCTGTAGGTTTTATCGTAGAGTTTAGTAATGTTGATATTTCCATTGAATTTGAATCTGCATGTCCTGGTATCTCTCCTGGCCCCACATCCACACTTCGGATCCCGGTGTCAGGAGAGTGTTCCCGTAGTGATCTTGTCGGGCGAGAGTTTGGCTGAATGAGTATGTCATCGTGGGCTTTCTTATCATAGCCACCCTGTCTAGTGTTCGTTTTCTTCCGTTTTGGGCTGCTGTTAGTTTCAGAAAATAACCGTTTATTGTTTTTTTTTGTGATGAGTGTTTAAGAGCTGCCTGCCCTTGGTTGACCGGAATTGAGTTCTTTGGTGTTACCACTGGAAGTGGGGGGAATTCCCGTGCTTTATACGCAAAAGTATTGTTGTAAATTTTTGGGATTTTTCTATTTGCATCAAAGTATGTCATGTTTTCGAATACCATAATGCGTTTGATGTTTTTTTGACGAGTATATTCTGGGCAAATTCTTGATGTTGAGTTGTGATTGCTGCTTCCGCAGCCTATACATTTCATATTGCAAGGTTCCGTCTGATCTTCTTCATGAACTTTACCACAATTCTTACAGTTGGAATTTATTGATTTACACAAGTGTTTTGTGTGGCCATATCTAAAGCATTTATAGCACTGCGTCACTGGAGGAACATATGGGGTAACTTGCATTGGAAGGGAGTAAATCTCCACTTCCTCTGGGATTTTAACGCCCCTGAAAATAAAAAGAACCGTGCCTGTGGGTATATATTCAATATTGCCTGCTTTTATTAATTTTCTATTCATTCTTTTAACATTTAATATTTGGTAAGAGGATGTGCTAGCCTGCAATATCTCCTCCATTGAGAAGGAGACATCGACATGCCGGACCACCCCCTTACACGTGACAAAATTATAGGGGATAAAGATGTTGAAACCTTTTTCCTTTAGTCTAATATCTTTAGCAAATTCGTTTGCCGTGTCATAAGTTTTGAATTCTATACCTATTCTATTTCTACCCTTAGTGCTGAACCTAATAATATTTTCTAATTTCAGTTGTAATATTTCTTTTGCAATTTTTAGTGGGCTAAAGCTTCCCGCATTCTTATTTTCAACAAAGACCATAAATGGGCCTGTATCGTTATTTTGATATAAAACCAGTTCTTTTTTATCATTAAAAGTTTTTTCATCGGCTTTTTTTGTGCCAATAATGTCAAGAATTTCGTTGGTTGACAGTCCGGTAATGTTATCTCTGTTTACTTCCATGATCACACAAAAAATAAAAAGCGTAAAAAATTCTCTATTTCTCCCAATTAAGTTTATAATCTTTATACTTTCAAGTTATGTTGAAATTATGCAAACTTACCCTACCTGCTATGGGATGGGATTTGTTAGGCTCTTTTTTTTAACATAAAATACACGCTACAACGAAAAGGGACGGACCAAAATCTTAAAAAATCCAAATATAAACCATAACACACTCACACCTTCAAATTGAATATTCAACGTAAACTGGTTTATTATATTCTACTAAAACTTTTTGCTTTTATATAGCAACTAAATTCTCACAAAACAGTGTTAAATCTTTATAATACGGTTTGGCAATTAAATTTTCTGCGCCATCTTTCCTGTGATTTTTTGACCATTGCGTAAACCTTATGTTAATCCTTTTGTCGACATTTTCCATGGTTTTTCCATATGTAATGTTATTTGCCAGTGGCGTAACTATACCGTCTGAGGCCCGTGGCAAAATCGTCTGATGGGCCCCCCTTCCCACCCCCCTCCTCCCTACCTAATATAAAGAAGCTGACTAACAATAATATTATTTTTTATTTCTTAATACATAAATAATCATACACTTTTATTTTTAAGAGTTTACTACTAATAATACAAGTATACAAACTTTATAATTATAATTAGTAATTAATTCATTTTCTAATAATTTACTTTAATATAAAGGTACCTGGTATATATTAAAATTTCTTTCTTCGGACTTTCTGTTCAGCAAAAGTGTTAATGACATCATCAAAGTTTAAACTTCGAGCCATAGAATTTTCGATGGATAGAATAGCCAAATTGCTTAACCTTTCTTGTCCCATAGAATTTCTTAAATAAGTTTTAATCAATTTCAATTTTGAAAAAGATCGCTCGGCACTAGCTGTAGTAACAGGAATAGTGAGAAATAACAAAAATGCAGTGCACACTTCAGGAAAGCTTGAAGATATAAAATTATTCTTTATTATTAATAAGTCAGCAAGTTCTCTTATAGAAGATGACATTTCTATTTCGTGTTTAAAAGAGGATCGAAAACTGAGAATTTCCTTGGAAAAAGAGATAGATATATCTTCTTTATACAGATGGACAAATGCTAGAGCCTTTTCCAATAAATCAGTGTCATTCAAATTTTGCAAAGTGGCCGGTTGCAAGACACTGAAATTGGAAACAATTTCATTCATCCCAAGGAAACGAGATCTAAGTTGATTGATGATGATGTCTAATACACGATAGAATACGTTCACTTTAAACAAGCTTTCAGGATTTTGGAGACGTTTATCCTCACAAATTTCATCAAAATGACGTTTCACTTTTCTTTGACGAGTTTTGGGAAATTCCGGATTTATCGACCATTTAACAGCAATACTATTTGCTTCCGTTTTTAAATCTTCAAATTCATGTCGATACCTTTCAAGTTCTTCTAGGCAGACTTGCAAACGCTTTGAAGCATTTGAAAGATCGATGGATCTAGATTGAAGCGCTTTAGAAGCCGCGTCTATGGTTTATAAAACTTTGCAATGAAAAACCAGCAACATAATAAAATTGTAGTTTTCTATCTTCTTCTTTAGCAAGATGGCTTCATTTCTCTCATCTGATTTGGAATTTATTAAAATGGTTTTTGTTAACGCTTTTTGAACATCAACAAACCGAACTTTTAAAGCAAATATGGCATCAAAGCGTCCTGCCCATCTAGTTGGATTCATTGTTTTTAATGTTATTGAATTTGATGGTGATTCTTCTGTTTTGTTGTCAGATATAAAACTAGATAATATATTCCATCGTTTAATGCTACGACCAAAAAAATTATAAATTTGTTGCACAGTTTCGAAAAATGTTTGTATTTCTATGACCTCTTTTACTGCATCATTTACTACCAAATTTAAATTATGAGCAGCACAATGGACGTACACTGCATTTGGCTCTATATCTTTTATAAGTTTTTGAACTCCGCCATAAGTACCTTTCATGGTATTAGCTCCATCGTACCCTTGTCCACGACACTTATTTAAAGAAATACTTTTGTCATTTATGGATTTTATTATCTGTTTGGACATTGCCAAGGCAGTTTGATCCTTAACCTCATGAAATCCTAAAAACGACTCTTTAATTACGAGCGCCTTTGGAGTTCCATTTTCATCTTTCTCGATTACACAGTAACGGTAAAGTTCACACAATTGATCTGTTTTGGAAATATCTTGAGTAGTATCAAATAAAATTGAATAAAATGGTGCGTTTACTATTTCATTTATTAGAGCATTTTTCACTTTTTGAACCAGAACACCAATGAGCTCATTTTGTATTTTTGGACTTAAGTATTTAATCTGGCCCTTAGGTTTGCTTAACAATTCTTGTAAAATAGGATCGTATTTGGCTAATAATTCGACAATGCTCAAAAAATTTCCTTTTGAATCAGAATTGTTGCCATATAACGTTTCTTTATGACCACGAAAAGCTAAATTACAGGTTGAAAGTGTCAAAGTAACATCAAGAAGTCTACTGAGTACTTGGCGCCAAAAATGTTTTTCTTTCTTGATAACGGACTCTTGCTCTTCATCTAGTGTTCCATGTAACTGCCACTGTCGATGTACAAAACATGAATGCAAATGTTCTTTCGATGTTTCATGTCTTTCTATGGCTTCCACAATATGTTTCCAATCATCATATCCTTCCATCCAAATATTTTGTATGTTTTTAGATGCTGTATTTGCGAATAGCCAACATGGTTCACAATATGCTTTTTGAAGCAATAGAGAATAGGACAGCCATGTACGTTCTAACTTTACGCCAGATTTAGAAACAGTGAAATAATATTTATCCAAGAAAGATCTATTGTTACCATCCCTTAAAAAGGGACCTTTTGGTTTACAGTGTCCGTTTTCAATCACAAACCGTTTTATTTGATCATTGAGTTCTTTAAAGTTACCTTTATCAGTAACATACGGTAAGGATTTTAATTGTTCTATATTCAAAAATGATTTATTTGAAGATTTGCTTGTACCTGGTTGTGGTTCTGAATCTAAATATTTACTTATCGGGCTCTGCGATATTGCCATTTATGACGACATCATTTTCTGCCTTTCCGTCGCGCTGTTCATTTGATTCATTTATACTATCTTGATTGAAGTACTGACTTATTTTAGGTAACTTTTTCTTTTGTTCTTCAGACTCCTTCTTTCGCTTTCGCTTTCGTTTTTCACTTCCACTCTGATATTTTCTAGAACAACAACACAAAAAGTGTGTAATAATACTAGTTGATATTTATTGAAAAACCTGATTGCTAACAAATGCCAAAAAAGCAGCCCTAAAAATATTTGTAATTTTTTAATAAAAATTTTAATAAAATTAATCATTTGAAAATAATATTAAGTTAATAATACTTAATATTTTTGAACGGCTTGACTTTAAAAGATGTAAATCAGTCCTTCTTTGTACAGGGTGGTCCATATTTGATACTTTTAATAGGACATTTCTATTTCTAGAAGACTTAGAAATAAAACTGGCACACGTATTATGGACTGGAATTAAGTGTTTAACTTTAAATGAGTGAAAATAGAAGTATGTCTATAGTAAAATACATATTAAAAATCAGGATTCTATTTTGAAATCACAAGGTAGTTTATTTTAAAAAAATACAAGCTAATGTCAAAACCATATGCTTTCAACACTTGATTCCTCTTAAAAAAGTGCCGTTTTTCTTTAAAAACGGCGTTTTTAAAGAAATCAAAAATTTTATTAAATAAAATGTTACAAAAATAAAAACCGCCCGGTATCGTCTAAAAGATTTATGATATTGATGTGCGGGTTTCGGGTTTAAACACTTAATTTAAGCTTACAACACGTATCAGTTTTTTCTCTAGAAATAATACACTGCTCATTATTCGAAACGGTCACCCTAGGTTTTTACCCTATTTTCAAATCTGTCTATCTGAAAAAGTAATTTTTGGAAAGCTTGGTTAATTGACTTTCGATCGAGCTTGCAAAAAATTTAATAAAAAATCCAGGTCCGTATTTAAAAAAATTAAGTTGATGATAATTCCCCAAAGACGAAACGTCGGTTTTTAAATTTGATTACCTACATCATCTTATAGAGAATAAAAAGTGGCAATAATAAAGTATAATTTTCTTTATAGTTGCTTCGTAAATAACATAAGAAAAAAATAAAATAAAAATATTTAATTTTCGTCTTTTCTTGAATATTTTCGAAAGTACTCGTAATTTCATAAATTTATGAGCGGGAATCAATTCAGCCGCCAATTATGCAAGTTTTCCATAATTTACTCGACTTCGTGTCTCTTACGGTTTTCCAGATCCCCATGTATTCAGTCGAATTTGGGACACCCTGTATATGTTTGCGTCAAACAGGATATTTCCAAAGTTTATGGAGAGCTACTAAAAGTAAAACTATCATTTTTTCACAAGTTTTCCAAAACTAAATTTTATTGATCACATTCGGTATAAAGTATTCAATATTTTGCATATTTTTTCTCGCCCTGTATCTTCTTTAAAAAGAGCAGTATTTACAAAATTCAAAAACCGTCCCGAGATAAAAGCCTATTTTATTTAACCAGAAAATTATAACAAACATGCAAAATTCTGAGTTCTTTATACACAGTGTGTCAAGTAAAGTGTGGTTTTGGAAAAATATGAGAAAAACGAAAGTTTTGCTTTCAACTGCTGTCCACATTTTTGGAGGACATCCTGTATAATGCAAATATGTAAATTTTAAAGGGATATTTCATAGTAAAGTGCTAAGCGTTATACTAATTCGATATAATTATCACCAAAAAAATTACAGGGTCGTGTCTAAAAAAGAGTCCAAAATCAGAAAAAAAAATCATATCGCCGAAACAAAAGAAAATTTCTCAAATTGCAGAAATTACTTTTTTGTATTTTGGTCCTAGATCATAAAATTCGCACAGAGGATCAACTCGAATTTGTCTACTTCAAACGGGACACTCAAACATTTTGGAGCATTTTACATCACTTCATTTTTTGCTCAGTATATCTCGTTTAACAGATACCACGTAATAACCAGATAGCTCGATCGAAAGTCAATTAACCAAGCTTTCCAAAAAGTTCAGATTCATCAAAATCCGTCAATTACTTTTTAAGATAGACAGGTTTGAAAATAGGGTAAAAACCTAGGGTGACCGTTTCGAATGATGAGCAGTGTAGTTTGCAATTAAAAATGTAGTAGCAAAATTCCAATATTTAATATAATTTTCCCTGTTACTTAAATGTGAAACGAAAACTTATAAATTATCATCTTTAAATACTAATATTAAGAGCACTAATTTTTTAATTTTATTAAAAAAAAAATAAAAAGCTTTTTTGGGTCACTCTAGTGGTTACGAATGTCAAAACAAAATAGTGAATTGATTTTCAAATGCGCGATAAAATCATTATTTTAAATTATAATTTAATAACCTGTGATTTCAAACGTTACTACGATACCTACAACAAGACCTAACGACGATGTAAATGATTATTTTTATAGCTAGATTAAAAATTAAAAATATTATCTTATAAATTATTTACAATAAAATACTTACCGAGTAGACATTGTCAACCTATCTTCACAATTAACTAATTAAATAATATCCTCACTTGCAACAAACAACCAATTCTGACACAACTTACAACAAAAAACTGCTAACTGCCCAATGTCAATGAGTTCTTGCGTAATAAAATAAATCCAAAATTGCATCGGGGATTCCCCGTGCTCCCGTGCATGGGAATTCGGCATGTTGTATTACCAACATAAATTTTATTGCTGCTATATGGGTAGTATACCTACTCTCGGCTAGACCAAAGTAGTATTAGTAAGCTTTGGCTAGACACCCCGAGATGCCAAGCGAATAATAAATGAAAACGATACACACATTTTTTTGGAAGTATGGATGTATGTGTAGGATGTAGGGTTTAATGTTAGGCAACCCACATCTTATTGTATTTGTTTGTGTGTTGCCTAACAACAGGGGCCACCACTTCTTATTATATTTTGTGTATTGCCTAACAACGGCAGTTATTGTAACGGGTTGACAAATAAAAGTAGTATTGAACTGAACTTGGGTTATATTGTATATTGGTTCGATAAATACAAATAATTAAATTCAAACCATAATAAACATAACAGTATGTATGTTTGTCCACGCATATTACCGAAATAATTAATTATTGTGTTATGTCCGATCTTCCTAAAACTTCATTAAAACTTTTTACGAATTCATTAAAATTTAAATATTTTTTTCACTTGTATGGTTTACTAAATAAATAAATAAAAGAGAGACAAAACATTTTTTTTAATTAATGTAATAATAAATGTTGAAGATTCTCTTCTGACTGGGGGCCCCTTCCCGGCTGGGACCCGTGGCATTTCGCCGACTTGCCACCCTGTAGTTACGCCACTGTTATTTGCCAACTTATAATTATTTTTTTCGAATTCCTTTTTAGGCTCATTGCGTTTTGTTTTTAGGTCAATATACGGTTTTATCCATGGTGACTTAATAAACCCTAAAACTATGTACACCAAATACTTTTCATCTACGTTCAATTGCACTGTTTAAAAGTGTATAATGAATTACATCTTTTTCCTTATCTTTCGATTTTGAAACTAACTTTGAGCAATTTGAATTGAGCGGTTTATAATCTTCAGGACAAAGAGGGAAATTCATTAGGAGCATCATGTAAGCCAGTGGGGTACTCCAAGTTAACCTCAAGGACATAGCCTATAATTAAATTTTTTAACTTAAAATTATAGAAACAAAACTTAACAACAATCAAACTAGTTGTTTAAACAAAAATCAGAAGATTTTAATTTCGGCACAGTAATGCGTGATTCCCTACTTTCTGTTTTTTTTTTAATGCTATAATGATTGTTTTACGCATCCGTCCGTTTGCGGCGAATTAGTCATATGAAAATATAATTACTCAGGAGTTTTTGGTCTTAAAGAAAATGGTTCTCGAGAAAATAGTTCAAAAATTTGCATTTTCATTAGGCGTAAATTCTGTCTGAGAAATATCGCTATACTGTGATCTGTAGAGAAAAATTGGATTTCTCTGTCCACAAGTAATATCACTCTCAGAATCCTGGTAATTGTCTACAATCTGAAAAAAAATTGAAGGGGAATTCGAGGAGAAGAATTTTTGAAAATGACATTGTTTGGACCAACTGAGGAATCTGATCTAGAAGGTGATCTATTGCCACAGGGGGTAGATTCTGTATAGAAAATTTGGAATTCGAAGCATTTGCGTAACTTCAATTGTTTTTGACATAATGGCAGATGAAATCTGAAAATTTAACACTTTCCATCTATCCAATGATACTAGTTCACAAGTGATTAAATAGGTATTACTTATTGTTCTGCAGGTATTGGAAATACCTGTCTATTATAAAGTCTAAAATATAAAGTACTTTGTACCTACTTTTTGTAATTAATATTCATGCTTATTCTATTGTTGCATGTATGTTACCCGTTTTAATTATCATGACTAGTATAAAAAATGTTGACATTTTTACATATTTTTCGACGTTAATATTATATTTCAAATTTCAATTTATTTTCACTTCAATTTATTTTCAATTTCAATTTATTATCAAACAGTTTTAACAATATATTATATTATAATATCTATTCCCTAATTGTTTACAATATTAAATACTATCTTAATGGGACCTAGGTGTGGAAACATCTGTTTGTGCCCATATGTTAAACTCTGTATTATTTATAATATTGCATAAGTATATATTTATGTACACATCGAAGTATCATTATCTTAATTAAGGTTATAAATCCAACAGTATAAAGTTAAACTCACATTTCAATTCTTATCTCTAATTGTTCATCATTACCTGAAAAGTATGAAAATTCTTTACAATAAAATATTTACATTTTTTGTTAAATGATTTCCAGTTTTTGAGAGTTTTTATATCGTTTGGTAATTCATTGTAAAACTTTAGTGCCAAATAATTAATAGACTTTAAATTGATGTGCTTTCTGTTTATTGGAATAAGTAAGTGTTTATTTACATTAATTCTGGTTTGGTGTTGATGGGAAACAAACTTTTTTAATTTTTCATTTTTCTGTATATAAGAGCAAACGGAATGTACATAAAGACAGTTTATATTACATAATTCTTCATCATATAGTAGTTTGGTAGGGTAGAGTCTATTTCTTTTAAACATGATTTTTAAAATAGTATTTTGTATAACAAATAAAGGCTGAATATTACTTTTATATGTTCCACCCCATACAATTAGCCCATACCGTATTAAAGATTCTACAATGGATTTATAAATTATAATTAGTAGCTTAGTGGAAAGAAACTCTCGTAAAATATAAAATTTATATATCAGATTACGAATTTTTTTTGTTAGATAAGTTATATGTTCTTTCCATTTTAAATGCTGATCAATTTTTATTCCTAAATATTTTACACTCGTAGTTCCTTTAATGTCATTGTCCTTATCATTATCTATCTTAATAAAATTAAAATCAGGTCTATTTGCATTTGTCAAGGAAAAAGCTATGTAATTTGTTTTAGATAAATTAAGTGACAACTTAAACGATTCCAACCAATTTTTCACTTTAACAATACCATGCATCACACTGTCTTTAACATCATTCCATGTATTACCACAAAATAGCAGGACTGTGTCATCAGCATAAGATATAATTTTTCCGTTTATGGTCATGTTAAGTAAAGAATTTATATATGTTATGAATAATATAGGTCCCAAGATGGTACCCTGGGGCACTCCTACTTTTATTTTCAAGGGGTTACTTAGTACTCCTTTTAATCTCAAATACTGGTTTCTGCCTGAGAGATAGTCTGCAAAGAGATCCAACACACTACCCCGAATCCCATATAAAACATCAAGGAGCAGCTGATGAGACACGGTATCAAATGCTTTTGCAAGATCTATAAATACTGCTATAGTTTTTTTTATCATTATTTAGGTCATTAGTAATTTCCGATATTAAAGAATACATTGCATCAGCCGTGCTCAAACCCTCTCTAAAACCATATTGTTTATCTGATATCACATTGTTATTCTTAAAAAATTGTACAAGTCTTTGCTTCAGACACATTTCAAAAATTTTTGCAAAGTTATTTATAAGACTTATAGGTCGATAATTCTGAATTTAATTTTTTTCCCTTGATTTGAAAATTGGCACAATAATGAACTCCTTGAAATAAGAAGGAATTTTACTTGTTTCAAAAATTAGATTTATAATATGTGTTAAGGGCTTTGCTATTTCTAGGTGGACCAATTTAATCAGTTTTGTGTAAATACTATCTATCCCCGGGGAGCAACCATTTTTTAGATGTGATATATTTTGAATTATTTCATTTTCTGTGACTGGTATTAAGAACATGGAAGATTTTATGTTGTCTGTTATGCTGATAGGGTTTTGTGGGATATTAATTTTATTTGCCATTTCAGTACCAATACTATTAAAATAATTATTACAAAAGTTTGCCATATCAACAACATTTGAGAAATTATTATCTTCTTCATCTAGAAATGAATATTCAGTATTTTTTGTTTTTTTTTTATACCATTTGTAGCATCCGTTATTATATTATAAATACTTTTTAAGTTATTTTTATTGTTCTCAATCTTATTTTTGTAATAATTGTACTTCTGTTTTTTTAGTAATTTATTTAGTTCGTTTCTGTATCTTTTGTATTCTACTTCAATTCGGGCGCTAAATGATGCTTTTAATTTTCTTTTAAGTCTATCTCTATGTTGAATTGACGTTATTAATCCGGCTGTGATCCATTCTTTTATTTTTTTAGGATTTTTGTTTCTTATTATACATTTTGTGATAGTTTGCTATAAAGTGTGTGTAATTTTCTCAACGAAAAGACTTGTAGCCTGCTCAGAATCATGTAAGTTTAGAATGGGGTTCCAATTATATGATAATATTTTGTCTTTAAAAAGGGCATAGTCTGTACGATCATAATACTTTGTTTGTTGCTCAGTTCTGTTTTTACTGCAGTCATTATGTCTTGGCTAAGACTAACATGTAACATTATAGGATCATGGTCAGTTACGTTTGTGTCTAAGATAAAAGATCTGAAACTTAAGTTATTTACTCTGCTTTTCTGTCTAACAAATAAATGGTCTATGCACGTTGATGTGTCAGTGGTGACCCTGGTTGCGGCATTTATATATGAAATAAAACCATTTTGCCCCATAGTAGTCAAATATTCATTAACAAAACAACTGTTATTGTCCAGGATATTTATGTTTATATCCCCAATAAAAACTTTTTGGTCAAATGTTCTTCAAATATCTGTTTTAGATCTTCTATGAATAGAATATTATTTATAGGTGGTGGTTTATATAGTGCTGTAATACCGAAAAAAAACCCATAATGCTCAAAAACAACTCTACTGACTGTTGCACCTGATAAGTTCATCTTTATATGCCTTATATTAACCGTTATTGCTTCTTTGACAAAAATTAGCATCCCATCATTTTTATTATAATTTCCATTATTGTAATGTGTGGTATACCCAGGTATATTAAACAAATCACAAGATATCAACTGAAAGCACTCACCTAAAATAATTATATCTACATAAAACAAATCATAGGATTCCAGTAATAGGAGAAGTTCATCAAATTTTTTTTTTGGCACTTCGTATATTTAAGTGAAGTAAATTTAAAACTTTGTTTTCAAGTTTAACTTCTTTTTTTAGTTGTATTTCGTCAATACGCCTTCCTTGCTCATCCATCCCCATGATGTCCAATTGTTGTAATACCTCATCCTGTGGAGGATTGAAAATTATTGATGATTATAGTCTATTTTGTTTTTAAGTATTTCAATATTATATTTGTAGGTTGGACATTCTGGGTCAGATGCTGTATGAGTAATACAATAGTTTGTTTTATATCTATTGTTCGCCTTAATACAGTTGCTACATTTTTTTATTAATTTTTGACAATCCTCTATACTATGGTCACCTGCACAGTGTTCACAAACTTTGTTCTTCGTACATTTATTGATCTTATGATAAAGTTCCTGACAGTTGAAACATCTTGAGATCTGCAATTCTTCATACACTGGACATCGATTCCATTCTATATGAACTCTTTTATTTGTCATAAATTTCTGAAATAGCCTACCTGAACATTCAGCATAAATTGTTGATTCTTTATTTCTTTTTTGTTTAATGTAAGTAATATTCAGAACATCAGTATCATTAATCCAGGAGTTTCTTATAATGTGTTCAAGCTCCGGTTCAGATTTCTTTCCTGCATACCCTGGTATTTTTATTCTTGGCCTTATCATTTTTGTTGTTGTTATTTCATACTGATTATTCAGAGAGGTTTGAGCTGCTTTTCTTAAATTATCAATATCTTCTTTTGAGGAACATTTAATGATCATACTTCCCTTTTTTGTAAGTCTGGCATTCTTAATTCCAATCCTTAAATCTGCAGGATTAATTTTTCTTGTAATGTCTTCTTTTATGTTCATTGCGTTCTGTCCATCTTTTGGACGTATTATTAAGTGTGGAATGCAATCTTTATCTTTATCTCTCGATGATTTTGTCTTTTCCATTAAATTACTTCTTGTAGTAAGTTAAAAGTTTCTAGTTTTAAACATGTAGGGCAATAAAACTTTAGTACTCTTTTTGTTTTAAGTTCCAAAACCTTTATCTCTGACGAAGAAAGATCACCACATGCTTTACAGATTAGGTTTTTACAGCCATCACAATTGAAAATGTCTTTTATTTTGACTCACACTTCACATATTGCACAGTTCATCTTGCTAGTTTAAGACTTTTGAAAATTAAATTTTAAACATTTGGAACATGTGTTCAACATAGGTTATTAAATTATTTCCTTTGAATTTTAACACCAACTACACAAAACTTCACTGTAGTCACTAAAATAGGGCTCAGTCACCCTCTACAAGGCTAAGAGGGGATTTAATTATAGGAGTTTAATAGAAAAATATCGTTTTTCTTCAAGACGAAAAAGTAAACAAACATTCAAATTCTAAGGTTATATACTTAAATAAAAAATATTAAGTTTTTAGTATTGTTTTTTTACGATTATATCAGTAAATTTTTACCATTTGTTGAAGTGGCTATGGCCCAGCTAACGAAAAAAGAACACATAACTTTGTTTATGATGATAAGGTACCGAGATAGACGTAGATCCTTCCAAGAAGCAACCAATCTTTTTAATGAAACAGTCCGTGAAAGTGATTCTATTTCTAAATAAACGGCTAATAGAATCTACCACAATTTTGGGTACACAGGTACAATAAAATACTTGCCAAAATTGGGTCGTCCAAAAATAGCCACAACTGATGAAATGTCTTTGGATATTTGGCTTGCTCTGCAAGATGAACCACGAACTTCCGTTCCAAAACTTGCCCGCGAAGACGCTAACAGCGAAAGATCAGTAAGAAGGAAAAAAGTAAGTGAAGTAAACTAAAACACTTGCGTCCTTATAAGGTCAGATTTTTCCAGGAACTCTCAGAAGATGATCCTGATAGACGAAATGATGAAACTTACCGATATTCAACCTGACTTTGTGAGTCATGTTCTATTTTCCGATGAGGCCACGTTCACTCTTTGCTTTGTGACAGACATAATTACAGGTATTGGTTCGATCACATTCCTAATTGGATGATTGAACACCATAGGCAAGATCCTCAAAAATTAAATGTATGGGTAGGAATAATTGGGAACAACATAATTGGACCTTTTTCCCACGAAAATTTGCCTGCAAACTCCTACTTAGATTTTCTTAATACCAGAATTATACCCGCTTTAGATAATTTATTTCCCGATCGAGACAATAACCAGCTATTACTGAACATCATTTGATATCAATAAGATGAGGTAGCTGCACATTTTGGCATTCGTGTTAGAAATTATCTGGAACATGGATAGGTAGACGAGAACGCATTGAATGGCTCCCTAGATCACCTGATTTGACATCCCTAGATTTTTATCTTTGGGGTCATTTGAAAACCGCTGTCTGTCGTACCAAACCGCAAACTCTAGAAGAACTAGAAAACAGAATTTTATATGCAGTACATGATATAACCCATCAACACTTGCAGAATGTTTTTTCCGAGTTTACGGATAGGCTTGGGCATCGCCAAGTCGCTGAAGGAAAGCAGTTCGAACATTAAATCAAATAGTTCTTTACTTTAATTGTTGTTTGTTATTTTGATATTATTACTTATTACTCCTTTTGTTTAATTAGAATCCTCCCTCAATCCACGATTCGAGTTATTATTTTTTATTTGGTTTATTTTTTTAGATATTAATTCCAAAACAATTAAATTTAGACACAACATAGTACAAAACATATTCTAAATTAGCTGAAATAAGTAATAGGTATTGTTTTGTTTATTCTATGAATCAAACGAGTGGTCAAGGTCAATTTTTTGTCATTAAATAGAGTCAAAGTGTTAAAATTTCAAATTTCAACAGCAATTATTCGAAAATAATTGAAGATACGTCAAAACTTTAGATGCAAAAAATTCTTATAATTTCTTGTATCTAAAAATTCAGATATGAAATAATATGCAGGGTTTTCCATTTAAAACTAGCAAGTTGACATTTAATTCTGGTATAACCGGAAGTGCTGTTATCTTGATATCATCAGTTACTAATTTCGGCTTAAATATAACACCCATTGAATTTATATTAGAATTTTGAGAAAAATAACTAGATCATTTTTTTTGAAGATCCTATATCCAAGTAGTTTTTAAAGAAGTTTTACACATTTTTTATGTATCACCAAAGAAAATAAAAGCGTAACTATGTCAAACTTAACGGCTGTGCTTTAATTAAAATAGACCGGATATATAAATATATAAATTCAGGAAAATAGTGTTTACTAAATATTAATGATTTGAGTTTTTAAATAGCCCCAAATAGCAAATTTTCACTTGTTCTCGAACGTACGTCCGTTTTCGACGCGCCCGATTCATTTTTCATGGTTTTCGAGGTATTGATCATTATCAGGCAATTTTCACCTATATAACGTATAGGAGACGCCCAATGGTCCGTTCGGCAGTTACAGGCCAAGCACTAAATTTCAATTTTCGGCCTATATCTGCCCAACGTCAATGGCGTTAATTTTTTATCGAACCGACTCGACTCCTTTTTTCGGCCGTTTCGGACCTAATTTTTGGTTGATCCCGAACGTATCTCTAAGAGGGTTTTTCGACCAGTCCGGTTCATTTGACGTCTAACCGAAGAATTGGTTTTGCATCACTTGGGTATTTATGAATAAAGGTTTGGACGGGCGAAAAGGCGAAAGGCTCCCCTTCGCCCCCTTTTGCCTACGCCACTGCGCATAATTAATGTATTTATTCAATTTGTCTAGTTTACTAATGCTTTCAAGATAAAAAAGGATATTGAACATAAAAATGTTATATTTTATTCATTGAGATAATATATTGGTAAGCCTCTTGGTAGTTATTAGCATAAAAAAAGGTCTGAAGATAATCTACAAAAATCAAAAGCGTTGACTTGGTTGTTTGTTTGGCTCAAAGAAATATTTAAAAATGCTGTGTTAGTTACGTCATTTTAAATATAGATAAAAGTTACGTAGCATCTGTGACCAAAAATATCTATAAATATGCAGTTCCAGTTCCATTTAAGATAAAAAATTTAATACCGGGTCAGAGTAATATAAACACCCTGTATACATAAAAATAATATAATTTAAAAATTGAATTCAAATCAAGAAACTTTCGTAATTAACTTTTACAACTTCCGAGCTAAGAATAGGCCAACTTACATGGGACACCCTCACAACGTTGCTCTTTTGAAATACCTTCCATAATTGGACTGAACATATTCACCCACTCCGCACCACGAATCTTATCTAACCTACAAAAACCAGAAACACAAGTATCCCTGCCGTGCTAGATACATCTAGCTCATCATTTCTGAGCCAATTCTCATTAATACAAAAACATTTTATAATATTTTCTTCGTAAAATGATCTCGTAGGCGTCGCGACGCCAAGAAAAAACAAAACACTTGCAAAAATATATATTAGTCTAATCAATGAAGGGGTAAAATCGATAAAACTTCTTAGTCCTCAAGAACAGTATTTTGATGATTATTTTTTAAATGTTTATTTTTATATATTCTTTAACATTAGAAACATTTTGGTAAAGAAATATAAATCTTTATATTGTTTAAACAATAATAATGTTATTGATTGGAACTTTGAAGAGTAAGATATTATGGGTTTAATATTATAACTAGGTAACTGAAAATCCGTTATTTCGAAATACTTGTAGTTATTTCTTTTGCACAAGCAGCATGAATGTCTTTACTTTGCCGAAGTAATTCAGTATAGTATTTTTTTTAGTAAATTTGATAAAGGATATAGTGGATTTATAAAAACACAAATTTATCAAAAAAATCATGTTTTTTTAGATTTTGTTTTCAGATGTCTAGCTTTAGAACTAAAATAATTTTTTTTTAGTTTCTTATTTTAAATATCTATTAGATAGGGATGGGAATAAAAATAAAAATACGTTTGGTTACGTTTCTTTGAGAAAAAGATACTTTTAATTAATTTCGACAAAAAGCCCCACGCTTCTTGGCATAGTCATTTAATTTTTAAGGGTAGAATGAATATATCGTGACAAAATATTTTAAGTAATTTATATATTATTTTGTAATTTTTAGCGCGTTACTGACAAAAGCGTGTTTTCTAGTTTTTCAAAACTATAATTTATTTTATATGTTTTAGTTTTTTTATATGTTTAACCTATTACTGGTAATATATTGGATTCGTCAAAACACACCAAATGAGTCCAAACAAAGGGAATACTAAATGGTACCATCGTCACTATTTAGTACCATGGAGATGTTCTAATCGGCTCGAAGGTTATGTACTGGACTTGTCAAAAAAAGCCAAATGAGCAAAACTCAGTTTCAGAAGTCTATGAGTTACAGTTTTCGAGATACTGTTCGTCATCAGCCAATTTTCACCTATGCAGCGTATAATAGGAATGCAGTTAAGTTTCCCACTGGTAAATGTTAATTAGGTAAAAAAACACGTTTTCGAGCTAAATTTTTCGCAGCTTTGACGACGCGATTACAATAATAGCCCGTTCCGGTCTACTATTACAGGTATGAGAGTTAGGTCGCAAAGAAAGATTCTCGTGATCCGTTATGTTTATCAGCTTTTTTAATTTCAAATTTTACACATTATTTTTTTATTTAGCACAACCTTAACGGCTGTGCTTTGATTATAATAGCCTGAATATGTAATAGGTGGCAAAGAAAGAGCCCTGAGGTCCGTTAAGTTTGTCCCAAATGACTAATTTTTAATTTTCCCGGAACGTAAGTCTAAGAAGGTTTTTCGACAGGCTCGATTCGTTTTTCATAGTTACGGAAGCGTATGAATAACAGTCTTCTAGATACTGACCCTTATCTGGCAATTTTCACATATGCAACGTATAGTAGACACCCAGTTAAATGAGCTTACGGTACTTTTCAAGGGTTCCTGAGAGGGCGTACGATAATTTTCCACAGCTAAATATTCGAAAAAAAAAAGTTGAAGTTAATGAAAAATTTCCCCTGGGGTATGGCTTTAAAAATTACAACCGTGTGAGTTACGGGCAAAAGTCTACCACTAAAATATAGAGGACGCGGTACATCGTAAACTTTTAGGAATTGGGGATACAGTGGTTCATTCTGCAAAAAATTAAATTTCAATTTTATAGAGTAATATAGAAGAGTTTTGTAAAGTTTTTCCATAAAAACAAATGTCGCCAAAGATTTTTTTATTTAATGTTTTTTTTTTCATCCGTTTTAGATCTAATTTTTCGTTGACCCCGAACCTACATCTAAAAAATAATGCCCGATTATTTTTTTACCCAACCTATCAGATATGCTTTTCGATTCTGAACGATATTTATTTTCAACATTAAAAAAAACGCATATCAAGTGAGTTAACGGGTATCGAAAATCACCCAACCGCACCCAAAAAAGCAAATACATTTTTGAAAAATCCTTCAATAAAAGAACAAAAATATTTTTCACATAACGAAGATGTAACACATATAGGATCGATAGCCATTATCGCTTATTGAGGGGGAGTCCTAATATTTTTTGAAATTTATTTTGACCAAACAAAAATTTTACTCCCGGATTATTTGAAATAACTTTTCAAATAACTGAAAAAATGCCATTTTGGATTATTTTAAATTGTTTCGATGAAAAGGCAAAAATATTTTATAACTTGCATTTTTTCCGAATCTTCACATAACAAAGAAAAAAATCTGTTTTGCGAGACATGGTTCTTTCCTATATAATATATATGTAAGCCAATCGTTTCCTCAAGTTAAGGTTTCTAAGGAAGTAATATAGTAAATTGATTGTGTCTTGCTGTTTTTTAAAAATCAGTAGCTTCTTTTGTAAAACTTACCGTTTTACACTCCACCAAAAACTTAAAATTTTAATTCTGTCTTTAGAAAACTCTTTCACCCCCTTAGATTAACCCTATATGAAGGAAAAAATTGCTTATGTATACAAAAAAAGATAATAAATCAGTTCTACTAGCCATTTTCATTTTTGACAATTTGTATTGATGATTTTCATAAATATGTTATAGATTTGTATAGTAACCATGATTCTAGCAACATTTTAAGTGTAATGTTTTAATGTAATTCATTACTTATTACGTTTATTAGGGACCTTCGACGTTTTAACCTAGATTTCGAAAACTTTGAGCTAACCCTTTCAATAAAACTTGAAATAAACATTTTTAAGTTCATTGGTTAGGAGAAGGCACACACATCACATTTATTAATTTCTGTGCCACGTCTCGTATTTTATTTATACTTTTTTAATCGCATAATAACGATGTTAATAATTAGTGATATATAGGGCATTAAAGACAAAATATTTCTTTATGCCTAAAATCTGATTAGTCAAACGTAAAAATAAAACAGATAATGTAAGGGAATTATATAACAATTAAAATAAGATCGGACTAAGTAACATAGAACATTATTACTGTAAAGTGGAAAAATGTGTCTTTTATGTAGAATTACAACTGTTATCCTTTATGTATTAAAAGAGTTATTTGTGTAGGATTTATATTATTGTATTATTAGCTATTGCTGGTATCTCTTTGGAACTCTCGTATAACGTGTCTATAGGAGTTTGATATTTATTACTAAGTTTATGCCTGACTTTATCTGTAAAGTATACAAGATTCTGTGGTGTTTATGTAAGATCTGTACTGGAACATGTAAGCTCAATATGGCCTGCCATTCTCTTTATTCAAAAGCATATACATATATTTTGAAACAAAGAAAATAAATTTCATCGTGTTTGGTGATTCCTGTAATGAATTTCATTACTGATGGGTTATAGACACTTATTTTTTTCTTTAAACTAGTGAATCCTAGAAAGTGTCCCGAAGGCTGTAAATTTCTCTATTTCCCATCGATCTTTAAATTTATTTTATCCTGAACATCATCAGACTTTTTATAGATATCCTAACTACAGACTAACTACAGCTTGCGTCTTCTAGTAAGAACTTGAAACAACTTGAGCTCCTCATGTAATACTAATTAAAGTGCGGGACACGAAAGAAAACCGGGCGGAGTAAATCGGTTTAGGAAGGTCGGCCAAGAAATCTTTTTAAACCAGTGGTGTCCCGTCGTTCTTTAAATAATATGGCTCTCCTTTTTGACTATACGCACTTTAGATAATTAAAAAATGTAACTATGCTTAATGAACCTTTATCTATATTTCTCTATTTTCTTTCGAGTACCGCACTTCTATATCTCTTTTGTGTTGCAAAAGCGGCCAACTTTCGAATTTTAAAATGATTTAATTTTGATTTTTCTTGATCGATTTACCTATAAATATATTTTTTCTTGAGTTCTGTCATTAACGGTTCCCGGGCTACTGCCTACGTCCACTATTATTGGACTACCCAGTATAGTGATACACGATTTACAAGTCCAAATTTTACAAGGGCAGCCAGAATCAGATCCAGTGAACAAGATTTATCAAAATTTTAATTTATGCAGTTCGACTTTGGACAACTCGGGTATGCCAAAAGTGGCCGTCTGTCTCCGTTTGTCATATTACTTTATACAGGGGCCGTCATTGTGAAGTACTATACAGGGCGTTTCCTAATTGCGTGCTGATGTTAAAGGGGGTGTTTTTATGTCCTAACAGTCTTAACTTTTGAGATACAGGATGGTAAAGTTTAAAAAGAAAACATTTTTTTTCGTCCCAATTCTGATGCTATTGTAGATAACTGCATGCAATTTTATACACGTCTTCTATGCATTAAGGAGCATACGGATTTACCCAGGTTAATTACATATGCACGCCACTGGTAGAAATTTCAAAAATTGATTGTTAATAAAAAATGCCCTTTTATGTGTATCAAATTTTACACAGCTATTTACCTATAATAGCATCAGAATTAGGATCTAAAAAATGTTTTAAACCCTGTTTCAACAAATTTGAGACTTTTAGATTCATATTAAACCTTTTTCTTAAAAAGGTCCAAGAATCACCCCCCTTTAACATTAGCACGCAATTAGGAAACGCCTTGTATAGTACTTCACAATGACGCCCCTTTTACAAAGTAATATGACAGACGGAGACAAACGGTCACTTTTCGCATACCCGAATAGCCCAAAGTCGAAGTGCATAAGTTAAAATTTTGATAAATCTTGTTCACTGGAATCAGTCCTGGCTACCCCTACTATAACTACATTGATGTGTTAATTTTGAAAAAATATGAGTTCTGTAGCTTTTCAAATATTAATTGCAATATTAGATATTTTTTGACACCCGGTATTGAACAGAAATATGAAAAAAAAACTAAGCCATTTTTGAGGTTGACGGCTGTGATTCTAATGTTTCGATTCCTTCTAAATCGTTGTCTTCCTCTGAAAATGATGAGGTTTTACTTCTATTTCCCAGTATTTATCTTCAATAGAACGAACATGTTAAACATACGATTTCCAATTTTCAGCCGATATTGAGTCAATCGCTTCTAATGTTATTTTTTTTTAAATCTTTAATTGAAAGTTCACCGGTGTTGCGCTCTCGAATATATTTTTTTACTCCTGCCCATGCAAGTTCAGTAGGGTTGAGGTTGCACATGTATGGAGGCAGCCTTAAAGGTGTATGACCGAGGTTACGTAAAAGACCGTCAATTTTATACTGTTATCTAGGCTTGTTGGCTGATATTACTTCATATAATTGATATTTTCCCCATGTTATATTACATACAAGATTGTTCGATTTAAGCCACGATATCATATGAGCTTTTGTAGAGTATTTAGGTGGCACTTTATCTTCTACGTGAGAATGATTTGGGAGAAATGTTAGGTAGAAGCTTCTCGAGCAACCAGTTTTCGAAATTATCTCTATTCATCTGTCCATGATAGTCTCCAGTTGTTAGTAGCGAGCGAAAAACTAAAGCAGCACCTGGAACAAATCTGGCTTCTGAACATGGCGCAACTAGGGCGGGGCTAGGGGGAGCTTAGCCCGCCAACCTCGAAATTAGCCCCCCGCCAGACGATGGGTTATCATATTTTGAGGACGCAAAACCGATAACAATCAAATTGAAAAGTGATATAGGTGGGGTAAATGTTCTAACATTGAAAGATAATGCATAGATACTTAATTTTTGTCGACTACATATATTTAAAATAAAAATAATATTCCAAAAAATGGCGAAAATTCTCAAAGTTATTTAATTGTTTGTATCAAAATAATGTTTGTCCAGTATATGTACAGGGTAAGTCTGGCAAGCGAGAACCCCCCTTTATATCTGTGATAGCTGAGAATAGAAAAAAAACTTTATATAAAATACTTTTAATATTCAGCGAACTTTATTTTATGACGAGCGTTCACTATACAGGGTGGTTTTAAAAAAGTTGGGCCTGTCTAACTTTGCATTTTTAAATGTAACTCTGTATTTTTTATTTCAGTTTTGAATTCAGCTGGCAATTCTGGATGTTTTTTGTATAACATACTATAATCGTAAATTTAATAGTTTTCGCCAAAATGATTTGAAAAAAAATTTTGTAGTTTCCCTCTACGATTGTGACGTAACTACCAACTGCAGCCAATACCAGTAGCAAGCATTTTGCACCACTTAATATCTATTTGCAACAACAAATAATCAAGGAAGTAACAATTAATTAACGGTAGAAAACGCAAAAACTATTAAAACAATTAAACGTGATAAAACCAGTGGATGAAGTTTGGGATATTACAAAATTTTAAATTCTCAAATGCTCGAAAGTGTTTCCATTCTGTTCGATACACAGTTGTAAACGTCTTTGATTATTTCTCTTCACATCTAAAAGTGTTACAGGAGTAATTTTGGAAAACACACTTCTAATCCTGGTTTTCATATCTTCGATGGTAGTTGGTGGAATTACATAAACTTGTTCTTTGATATATTCCCAAAGGAAAAAAATTACATGGAGTAAGATCAGGTGACCTTGCTGACCAGTTTATACTCCCTCTTCTTTGTATCCATTTGTTTGGATAAGTATGATCCAAATAACTGCGAACAATGTGGGAATATTGAGGAGGTGCCCCATCGTGATGGAACCACATAACTTGTCAAACCTGTAGAGGGACCTCTTCCGAGTATGTAGTCAAATCGTTTCTTAAAAAATTTAAGTAAATTTCGTTCGTTAAAGTGCCGTCAAAAAAATGTGGTCCAATAACCTGCGATCCTAAAATTCCGCCTCATACATTTAAAGACCAAATTCTTTGATTGCTTGACAGCTCTCATCCAATAAGGATTTGATGTACTTAAGCTTGGATCAAGGCTAGTGTTGAAAAATATGTGATATATTGCTATTTGTTTTCATATTAACATTGTTAGTTAATCGTGACATAATTCTTTTGAACTTGTTTGTTTTTGGGTGCAATATTCTTGTAATTGAGTTGGATTCTATACATTGTAACAATGACCTTATTTGGAAATAAAATTATTACTATTATTATTATTATTATTATTATTATTATTATTACTGTAATGTAATGTAATAAGTGCATGCTGTTTCTATTAACAGCTCCACTATTTTTAAAAGAGGATTCGTCGGTGTATAAAATATTTCTCAAAAATGGTTTATTTTCAATAACTCGCGTTTGAAAATCTCTACAAAAATTTACCCTGTTTTGGAAATCATCCCCATGGAGTTCTTGGTTCAAACAGAGGTGATAAGGATGATACTTATGTTTTCTATTAATTCGGGATACTGGCTGGATCACAGGCTCATGTTAAGACGTCTTTTTTTACTTGATAGAGAGTGACGACACGTAAGGAAACATTTCATTCGATTTCGAAACCATGTCCGGGGACGTTTTAAAAGCGTTTTGTAAAGGTGGGTTATTTCGATTGTTTTTATTAACGTTGAGGACCGTAATATTGGTCTAAATTTGGCTGTGAATTCTTTTGTATTATTTAAAATTTTGCAAGGCAAGGCATGAAAGCTATACAAAATTTTTTACAAGTATCATTTTGGCGAAAACTATTAAATTTACGATAATAGTATGCTATACAAAAAATATCCAGTATTGCAAGCTGAATCCAAAAATGAAATAAAAAATACAGGGTTACGTTTAAAAATGCAAAGTTGGACCACGCCCAACTTTTTTGAACCATTCTGTAGAGTGAAAGTTCGCTGAATATTGAAAATATTTGATATAAAGTTTTTTTTCTATTCTCAGCTATCATAGAATTTAAGGGGGGGTCCCGCTTGCCAGACTCACCCTGTATATTATGTTATACCGGAGAAGTGCTAACTTTTGAACACCTTAAAATTTTATATGCGGGTTTCATCATTCTATGTAACTTTAAAGTTCGTAATTTATTAAAAAAAAATATATATATATATATATATATATATATATATATATATATATATATATATATATATATATATATATATATATATATATATATATATATATATATATATATATATATATATATATATATATATATATATATATATATATATATATATATATATAAATATGTATATATATATTATATATATATATATATATATATATATATATATATATATATATATATATCGCCATAGATATTAATTAAATCATATGATGGTCTAAAAACTAATAAAAAACATAAAAACTTAGACAATGTCGAGAGTTTATAATTAAATCATAGCCGTACAAAAAAATGCGGCCTAATAAAATGTAAAAAAAAAATTATTAAAACTGGATCAACTGGTAAAATTTTGATTTGTTTCAAACTTGTACCATAAATAGATTAGAACTGTGTCTCCACAATTCTGATTTAGAATGCCATAGGCGTAGATATTCAGTTTTTTATGGGTTCAAAAGCATACATATTTTATATTTTGAGAACGCTAATCGATTATAGTCAAATAGAAAATAGATATAGTGGGGTAAATGTAACACTAAAAAATTGCTGAACTCATTGTCGCGGACTCTTACTTCTCTTTTTGCGTATATTGCCTTACAGTTGATAGATATTTCACCCGCCAGTGAAAAATATTTGGTCTCTCAATGAGCAATTTTCGTTTATTTTGGCACTTGGGCCAAACAAAACCATTTGATCGTAAAAGCCGATTTAAGGTTTTATACCCGTACGGAAAATCTATTTTGTTCTTTACAGCACGAAGTAGGGGTTTACAGGTCGGAACCTTCTTCAAGTTTACATAAAAATCCTCTTTTTACCAGGAGATTTTAAAGGTGAAGTAGAACATGAGCGATCATTATGTTCTCTTTGAATTTTTCTTACACTACTTTCCGAAACACCAGTGTAAAATGCAGCGCGTTCTGTTCGATTTTGAATTGGAATAGTCAAACTATTATTTTCAGCTTCTCTAGTACAGGCTCGTCATAACTTCACGTACACCGCTTCGAATTGTTTTTCCTTTTTTTCTCGGCATCGTTACTTCGAAATAATAATTCAAATTCAACGCAACGCGTTTATATAGAAATGAAAACAAATGCTCGAAATGTATAGGCGCCACTGGAAATAGCTAGAACTTTCCAGCGGCAAGTGCATGGAGACTCTAGGCACATCCGCATTACTAGTCGACCAGTGCGAAATTTACTAAATCCTCGATTAATTTTCCGTACCGCTTAGCTGGCGCACTTTATAGGTGAAGCGGCAAACTATTACAACAAATAAAATAACATAAAATTTATTTGCGTACACAAATTTTACTTCTCCGCTTGCTTAAGACTATGAACCTTTATTTTAAGGACCGCCCGGTTTTCTTTCGTGTCCCGCACTTTAACTATTGAATTTAAATTTTCCATTCCTCTGCTGTCACTGCTGCAGATAAATCACATGATGATTACAGTTTGACAGATCGATGTGGGTTATCTACCGAGTCTTAGCAATGATATGTATGGTTTGTCAAATACAAATATTAGGATTGACCTTGAAAACTCAGTAGTCGTTTAGAAAAAAGGTTTTGAAGAAAATTCAAAATAAAATTTGTCTAAGTTTTATGACAGTAGGGGAGAGGGCCCAATAGTGAGACACTTTTTTCAAATCATAGTTTTTTTTTGTTTCAGCAATATATTTAATATTTTGAGGCCACGTAGAGACTTAACTCTTTCAGTAAAATTTCTTAAATCAATTACTGAAAATTATAGTAATGTTGCCTTTTTATTTCACTATTTTGATATTTATGTATTTGTCTCAGCGTAGGTCACTAGTATTCAGCACTTAAGACATCATAGGGCCTATAGTGAGACAAATATTTTAGAACTTTTAATAATTATATTCGTCTATATTGTTTGTTTAAGAATTTTATTGTTACTTTAGTTACAAATTTAGATATAAAGATCAATATTTGTATCAACAACAGTCTTTAAAGAATAAGCATATAGGCATAAAAAATAAAAAAGCCGTTATAAAATATATTAAAAAACACAGAGTAATAAACATATCGAATATTTAACAAACTGAAATCTATTTCAAAAGTAAATGAGGCTTTTTGACGACTTGTGTGTCCACACGGAACTGGAGGTGGGATAATAAGCTTAATGCCTTTCAAGGCAACTACAGCTTCGTCCAAAACATCAGGAAAAATAAATTTATTTGTATTCTTTTTCCTGGTTCCTCAAGAAAGTGACTTTATATTCCTGGCTTGACACAATATTTAAAATATCTTTTCAATAAGTTAAACTTTAATTTCCTCCGCTTTCCCCGCAAACTCTACAAGAACAAAATCGTTTTCTTTTGGGTTCTTGTCTAAATTTTCAAAGCCATCTGGCTCGATTGTTGGAAAACACTCGTCTCCTAAAGACGAGTTCAAAATTAGTTCTTCCTCTGAGCAAAATTCTATTTTCGAAGACTTTACATTTTGTTTCTTAGTAATCGTTTTTATATTTGCTGAATGTTTCGGTTCTATTGCATCTTTTTCTGGCGTATCGGTAGCTATAATAATTTTTGCTATTTTACGGGAATTTGTAGACTTACGAACCTCCGCATTTAGAAAGCCTCGAAACTCTTCAAGAGTTTTAAAAACAGCCAGTTTATTCATGACGTCTATATTTTTTACACTCGCTTCATTTTCAGAATTATTTTGGTAATTAAGAGAATTGACATTATTTTGGGGATCTATAATATCTCGACTTTGGTTATTATCTGGAAGCATACGGTCGGTAACTGCACTTGCTAACGGGCCTGGCGGACTACCACGAAGCATGTGCCTCTTTAAAATGGGTTGTAGGAAACACCACTTGAGGAAAAAACTGACCTGTAGCATAAACTATACAACAGGTTGTAACAAGCATACCACGCTCGCCACTTGTTAATTTCTTGTCCTGTTTTACGTCCTTAACTGCAAGCACTCAAGGGCGCTTCCAAGGGGGGATAGAGGGGGTAATTACCCCCCTAGATACCCAATATAAATATTGAAAACTATTTTGTCTCTAATATTTTTAACAATAAATTATTATACGTAAAATTTGATAGATATTATTGTGATAATTTTACGATGTATGAATAATATTCGATTGATATGGCAACAACGTCTCGCATACGTAACGCGTTTGGTGGTCTTATTTCCCTCGCCACTGTAAGAATTTATAGACGAAAAATCATGACGCGGGATGGGAGACGAGAACGATAAATGCTTTTGTTTTGTCTATAGCAGTAAAAAGTTAATAATTGCAAGGTCTCCATTTAATATTTCCAAAGTATGTACTATGTATTAGATATATTATCGTAATTTGGAAAATATTCTATCAGAGTTTCTGAATTTTAAAAATAAGGTTAAGTACGGCTAAATAATAATTCTTGTTGGAGTTGGGATTTTTTTGGTCTTGTTCACATATCTCGCTAAGGTCTGAAGTGAAATACCTTTTAAAGCCGCCACTTTTTTAAACTCCTACCTTCCAAAATAAGATTATCTGTTTCTTTCATAGTTTCTCCTGGACAGTTATCAATTTTTCGCTTTCCATAATCAATTTTTTAACCTGTAAAAGAAAGAAATATACATTTAGATGATCAACCATTTAGCAGAAAGACCTATCCAACAGTGAGACACTGTCACATTGTTGGCACGACCGCCATTTTGTTACTGGTTTTGATAAAAAATTACATGAGAAGCAAAATAAAAGATATTTTATAATCTTCATATTGCAGACTTATCTTCTTACTGACAGGTTCACAAAAGTAACTAGTCAATTCTATATTAAATAATCACATGTCGAATATTTCTGCAATGCGGAAAATTTGAATGTGGCTAAGGCCGACATGTATCTCTCTACACAGTGCCTTCGGAACTGCTATTTGTCTTACTGTTGGGCACTCGCCTCTTCGTTCTGTATAAGAAATAAGAAAGTTTAGAATTATTCAAAATATAACGATATTGTTTTTGAAAATAGGAGAAAATAAAATATGAAAAAATGATGACTTTCCAATAATCTTAATGAAAAACAATATACTTTTATAACCGACATTTTTCCTTCGTCGGATAAGAGGGTGCTATACAATGGACGCATTTTAGAGTTGCCTCCATATCCTCTGAAGAAAACGTTTTTCCATCTTACATTTTACCTAGTTTAATCTTGTAGTCCCGTGTTTTTCTTTCTGATACCGGTCTTGAAAAGTGATTATCTGTTTTATTTCATGCTTTAAACTCGTAGACTTGTTAAACTTTTGGTAGATATAGCATTATAGTTAACTTGGCTGTTATAAGTTGTATAATGTTTAGTTGTACAACATGTTGTATTTAATATATATATATATATATATATATATATATATATATATATATATATATATATAAATATATATATTTTTTTTTAATAAAAAGAACCTCTTTCAGATTACAAAAACAGTGTGTTATTTTATTACCTTTTTTCCTCTTCCATTTATGAATGAATTTGTAGTTTACAAAAAAGCATTACTTTTTTTGGAAAAATAGACAGCAATTTCGGCCATTAAATCTATTAATTTTCTCGTGCCTAAATTAATTGAAAATAATATACAAATATTCTAAAGTATATATTTTTTCTTATTCTTGTATCTATGTATCAAAAGTAAGGTTTCTAAAAGTTGTAATACTTATTATACACTTTTTAAAGAATAAATACCAATAAATTAATTATATATGTTTGTTGATTTATTAGATTTAAGAGGGAACACTTTAGAAAATTGTAGATCACATTTGTATTTAAAAGCGTTCTATTTAAACTAGTGCATTATATACGTTAAAATTATAAGAGAACGTACATATTAAAAAAATTAAATATAAATTATGAAGTTCCAAAATATGCCAAGAATATTATATATATGAGTTTAGGTCAAGTTTTTTTGTTTTCAATACCCTTGCATTTTACCATCAAAATATATGAAATCTAAAGACATTTCAACGAGATATCATTTGACCTGCTTCAAATGTTTTTTTGTTTTCAAATGAACACCCTTAAGCTGCAGACAATGCCCTGATATTGCTGGTTTACGAATTTGTCCGAGATTTTTAGATGGGGAATTTAAAAACAAACATCCCTTCTTAAAAAATCAACCGTCGAGACCTGAAACGTATTTCAACAGGGTTTCCGAATATGTTTTCATATCGAACGCCCCTATTCCGTTCAGAGGGTGTCCCAACCCCCTGCACCCTCCTCCCCGGCTACGTGCCTGAACTCTACAAAAAATTTGTTTTTCCCAGGAGATGGGCACCTTTATTTCCTGACGTGCCCTTGCCGAGCGGTAGCGTGCCGATTTCGTCTATGAAACTTGGATATTTTTCAGTTTTCCGATTTTCACCAAATTTTTTTTCAAGCCTTATTTTATGGTATTTTGGTACCTCGTGGTTTAAAGTTTTTGAATCCGCCTTGCTTTTATGTGGAAAAAAGTAAAAACTTAGGTTGTATTCGACTTTAAAGTAAGGGCACCGTTGGTGGTTGGCTCAATTTTCAAAAAATTGACACTTTAAATTTTTTACCGATAACGTCGATATTTTGGTAGGACCTCGAGGCATCGATGTGCTTCTAAAAAAATATTACGGAACGTCAGGGGGTTTGCTAATTTATGATAAACATTAATATTGATCAGTGGCGGATGAATACCACCAAATGGGAAAAAACATTTAATGTTTTACACGCAAGTAGTTTTTCTCCTGAAGCATTTAGCTGCTTACTTGAAACGCAGTTTCGTACCTTTCTGCCTCCTAAATGACAATTTTTAATAAAACTAATGTTTAACGAGCGACAGCAAAAAATCAGAAAAAAAATTAAGAAAATTGAATATTTTAAAAATAAGCGGACATAAATGTAATTTGCTCACAATTTTCTGAATAAATCATCCTAAAGGAATCTTTTTTCTTATCTATGCTCTTTCAAAACCTTTTTCGTTTTTGTCGAAAACTTGAGCTGTTTCGCCACCAGAGGGCGTTCAATGGACCTTTGCATTTTCAATAGGCTTCATAAGACCGTAAAAGGAACGTTTCTTAAAAGTGCCAAATGGATATTTTATTTTTTATATATATATAGTATACAGAGTTTTACATTATAGAAATCAAAGTTCAGAAAAATGAAACACTCTGTATTTCTGCCAACTACACTAAAAATATTTTACAATTTTAAGAAGGGAGAAACTTTTGTGTTCAATTTTTTTGAATATATATCTATAAAAATAGGAATGTTAATTGGGGGGATGCCTTTATAATTAAAGACCCTGTACAATAAACATGCATTTAAAATGTTTTTATGAAATTAAAAAATATGCTTTTTTTTTCTGTATCTCAATACTAACATTTTGTGACAATATGCACTTGATTATTTGGATTATATGCCATGCACCTCCCATAGGCATTTAGTTCCGAGGTCTTGCATTAGTTCTATACCCCTATATCTGCTTTTAAATAAACATATTTGGAAACCCTGTTGAAATACGTTTCAGGTCTCGACGGTTGATTTTTTAAGGGATGTTTTTTTTTTAAATTCCCTATCTAAAAATCTGGGACAAATTCGTAAACCAGCAATATCAGGGCATTGTCTGCAGCTTAAAAAATGGGGTAACTTTGGAGGCATTTTTGAGGGACCGAAACCCTACTACTTATCAAAGTGAAATGGGGGTCCAATAGGAAATTTAAAGGAGATTCCAAATCAATATAGAGTACCTATAACGGAAATGACAGGAAAGCCGTCCAAATTTAAAAAAAATACTAAAAAAACCTTAAATTTTTTTGATTTTAAATGTCACACATATTTCACTGTTTTTTTTTCGAAAAAGTATTTCTGAGAGAGAACTTTTCTCTGAGCTCAAAAAATCCACGTCGACAAAATTTCTCGACTAGTTTTCGCGTCCGGCCCTGTAGCATCTAAACGCAATAATGGCAATGCTGATTTTTGAGAAATATTGAACTGTTGCATACACAAGTTGGCATTTAGTTCCCGTAGGAGGGTATCGGTACCAACTGAGCCAAAAGGAATAGGCAGAACGAAAGCTCCGTATTTTTGCTACAAGGCGTAAATTTACATTTTTTTTGTCCCAGTTCGAGAAAGTTGGTAAAACGAAGTTTAAAAAAAAATCACCCATTTTTATTTTTAAATTTCTCTCAATTGAAAACTCATAGGGGTGTTCATTTGAAAACAAAAAAACATTTGAAGCAGGTCAAATGATAACTCGTTGAAATGTCTTTAGATTTCACATATTTTGATGGTAAAATGCAAGGGTATTGAAAACTTGACCTAAACTCATATAATAATACTCTTGGCATATTTTGGAACTTCATAATTTATATTTAATTTTTTTAATATGTACGTTCTCTTATAATTTTAACGTATATAATGCACTAGTTTAAATAGAACGCTTTTAAATACAAATGTGATCTACAATTTTCTAAAGTGTTCCCTCTTAAATCTAATAAATCAACAAACATATATAATTAATTTATTGGTACTTATTCTTTAAAAAGTGTATAATAAGTATTACAACTTTTAGAAACCTTACTTTTGATACATAGATACAAGAATAAGAAAAAATATATACTTTAGAATATTTGTATATTATTTTCAATTAAATTAGGCACGAGAAAATGTTTTTATGAAATTAAAAAATATGCTTTTTTTTCTGTATCTAAATACTAACATTTTGTGACAATATGCACTTGATTATTTGGATTATATGCCATGCACCTCCCATAGGCATTTAGTTCCGAGGTCTTGCGTTAGTTCTATACCCCTATATCTGCTTTTAGATATAGATGCTATCTACCAACGGCATTTTATTTTGCACTTCCTCATTAAGAATTACCAAAGATGCACTTGCAATGAAAATCATTGGTTCAATATTCGCTTTAACGTCTACATTGACCGAAAATATGCGTATGGTGTTGTTCGCCGGCTTTCCAACAGTGAGCTGTTTCGCAGGAATTTAAAACGAACGCACGTTTCCACCGTATGCGCGCTGTGTTGTTCGTGCGGTCTTGTTCGCCAAGTGAGTACGCACCTTTACATTTCGCTCGCTATATCTCGGAAACGCTTTCAGATAAACTTTTGAAATTTGTTACGTTTTTAGGGCACACACGGGGCTCTCGACCGGTACCAAACATATCGTTTTGATTTTTCTTTTATTAATGAAAAAAGCCATTTTTTTTCGAGTTTTTAGAACTTCCTATAGTACACGATAATAGTCGAAAAAAATAAAATATCCATTTGGCACTTTTAAGAAACGTTCCTTTTACGGTCTTATGAAGCCTATTGAAAATGCAAAGGTCCATTGAACGCCCTCTGGTGGCGAAACGGCTCAAGTTTTCGACAAAAACGAAAAAGGTTTTGAAAGAGCATAGATAAGAAAAAAGATTCCTTTAGGATGATTTATTCAGAAAATTGTGAGCAAATTACATTTATATCCGCTTATTTTTAAAATATTCAATTTTCTTAATTTTTTTTCGGATTTTTTGCTGTCGCTCGTTAAACATTAGTTTTATTAAAAATTGTCATTTAGGAGGCAGAAAGGTACAAAACTGCGTTTCAAGTAAGCAGCTAAATGCTTCAGGAGAAAAACTACTTGCGTGTAAAACATTAAATGTTTTTTCCCATTTGGTGGTATTCATCCGCCACTGATCAATATTAATGTTTATTATAAATTAGCAAACCCCCTGACGTTCCATAATATTTTTTTAGAAGCACATCGATGCCTCGAGGTCCTACCAAAATATCGACGTTATCGGTAAAAAATTTAAAGTGTCAATTTTTTGAAAATTGAGCCAACCACCAACGGTGCCCTTACTTTAAAGTCGAATACAACCTAAGTTTTTACTTTTTTCCACATAAAAGCAAGGCGGATTCAAAAACTTTAAACCACGAGGTACCAAAATACCATAAAATAAGGCTTGAAAAAAAATTTGGTGAAAATCGGAAAACTGAAAAATATCCAAGTTTCATAGACGAAATCGGCACGCTACCGCTCGGCAAGGGCACGTCAGGAAATAAAGGTGCCCATCTCCTGGGAAAAACAAATTTTTTGTAGAGTTCAGGCACGTAGCCGGGGAGGAGGGTGCAGGGGGTTGGGACACCCTCTGAACGGAATAGGGGCGTTCGATATGAAAACATATTCGGAAACCCTGTTGAAATACGTTTCAGGTCTCGACGGTTGATTTTTTAAGAAGGGATGTTTGTTTTTAAATTCCCCATCTAAAAATCTCGGACAAATTCGTAAACCAGCAATATCAGGGCATTGTCTGCAGCTTAAAAAATGGGGTAACTTTGGAGGCATTTTTGCGGGACCGAAACCCTACTACTTATCAAAGTGAGATGGGGGTCCAATAGGAAATTTAAAGTAGATTCCAAATCAATATAGAGTACCTATAACGAAAATGACAGGAAAGCCGTCCAAATAAAAAAAAATACTAAAAAAACCTTAAATTTTTTTGATTTTAAATGTGACACATATTTCACTGTTTTTTTTTCGAAAAAGTATTTCTGAGAGAAAAGTTTACTGAGCTCAAAAAATCCACGTCGACAAAATTTCTCGACTAGTTTTCGCGTCCGGCCCTGTAGCATCTAAACGCAATAATGGCAAGGCTGATTTTTGAGAAATATTGAACTGTTGCATGCACAAGTTGGCATTTAGTTCCCGTAGGAGGGAATCGGTACCAACTGAGCCAAAAGGAATAGGCAGAACGAAAGCTCCGTATTTTTGCTACAAGGCATAAATTTACATTTTTTTTGTCCCAGTTCGAGAAAGTTGGTAAAATGAAGTTTAAAAAAAAATCACCCGTTTTTATTTTTAAATTTCTCTCAATTGAAAACTCATAGGGGTGTTCATTTGAAAACAAAAAAACATTTGAAGCAGGTCAAATGATATCTCGTTGAAATGTCTTTAGATTTCATATATTTTGATGGTAAAATGCAAGGGTATTGAAAACTTGACCTAAACTCATATATATAATATTCTTGGCATATTTTGGAACTTCATAATTTATATTTAATTTTTTTAATATGTACGTTCTCTTATAATTTTAACGTATATAATGCACTAGTTTAAATAGAACGCTTTTAAATACAAATGTGATCTACAATTTTCTGAAGTGTTCCCTCTTAAATCTAATAAATCAACAAACATTTTAAATGCATGTTTATTGTACAGGGTCTTTAATTATAAAGGCATCCCCCCAATTAACATTCCTATTTTTATAGATATATATTCAAAAAAATTGAACACAAAAGTTTCTCCCTTCTTAAAATTGTAAAATATTTTTAGTGTAGTTGGCAGAAATACAGAGTGTTTCATTTTTCTGAACTTTGATTTCTATAATGTAAAACTCTGTATACTATATATATATATATATATATATATATATATATATATATATATATATATATATATATATATATATCAGATGGGTCGCATGTCGCTAACTACAAATATAATAAAAATAGTAATATTTTTATTGAAGAAACCATCACACAAGTATTAATTTGCTAAAAAAATGCTTGTTTTATTAAACCTTAAACAACCACCTTATATAAAACCTTTAAGAAAAAACTGTAAAATAACTTCCATTGACAGCAGAAAACGAACTTGAAAATATTGAAACATAAGAAGTAATAATTTTTTTCATTATTTTGGAAATTTTATTTCATGAAGTCGGTGCCCAAGCAAAGCCTATAATAATAAGTATAAAATATTATTTTTTACATTTCACTGTTTTCTTTTGATGTTGGTTTTATCTTTTTTATAAAAAAATTTATTTCCCTCTTTTTAGTTTTATTTATAAGAAGTTTTACTAAAAAGATCAGGCTCGAAGTTTTCGAGGGCTAACCCTATGTTAAAATATTGAACGTACCTAATAACTAGAACACGCGGGTCTACTTAAAATTTGCCTAGAATGGCCATAAGTAATATTATCGTTGCTTGAATAATCAAACAACGATATTATAGTTATATAAAGCCATCTACATAGAAAATCAATAATACAAATTGTTAAAAGTTAAAATAATAGAATTAGAACGTAGTGCCTAAAAACTCCGGAGAATATATGAAATACGATACTTTGGTTCATCCCTCCTTTGCACTTAGTGACACAACAAATATGTTTTGATAATATTTATTATTACCTACCAAATTAGCCTGGTCAGAAAATTTAAAATGGCGCCATTGCCCAATTTTTATATTTTTAAAATCTGCTTGCTATAAGATGACATCACCACCATCCTACATACTTCTTGAAAACATTCATGCAATTTGGCCAAATCTTCCCAGAGAAATCGATATACTGGGTCTTTGCTCTTAATCGCTGCCCCTAATATCAGCTTAATTTTAAGAAATAGAAAAATTGGTAATTGTATAAGTTGCAGGATTTATTACTTAGTTAATAGAAAATTATATTCCAATAATGTTCCATTAAAATATTTTTTAAAATAAAACAGCGTGTTACATGCTAATACAATGAACCTCTTCTCGCTTATTATAAATATACTGGGCTTTTTATCTTTATCTTTAAAAACATCTTTTTGTCTTTAAAAACACCTGACAAATTTGAGAAAGAGACAAGAAGAAGCTATTGACTCCACTACGTAGAAAACCATTCTCCGTTTGGTACCTTTTATAGCAAGATTTTGGTCAAATTTGTACAGAAGATAAAGGTATCATACACAGTAAGTTTAAAACCAGCGATATGCGACCCATTTGATGGGTATAATAATACACATGGTGTTCCACTAAAAACATATTTGTTGGATTTGCTACACATTTTTAAGATATCCTATATATATATATATATATATATATATATATATATATATATATATATATATATATATATATATATATATATATATATATATATATATATATATATATATATATATATATATATATATATATATATATATATATATATATATATATATATATATATATATATATATATATAATAATTAATTTAAAACTACGTACTAAACTCTACTACTCTACTTATATTCAATAAATTTGTCTTTAATTATTTAATTAAACCAATATTGGGAGTGGCCAATTATGAGCAGAGACCCTAGACAGAGAAGCATATGCATAGAAAATCAGCAATTTTAGTCCCTAAAAACCACGAACAGCAGAAGAAATTCCACATTCATTTTTATGAACAGTCATCCGATTTGGGCAAACCAAAATATAAATTTTCGTCAAATTTTACATTTACCAACAATATTCTATTTATTATATATATATATATATATATATATATATATATATATATATATATATATATATATATATATATATATATATATATATATAGTAAAATAGTCAAGGCTACTACGCGAACTTACTTTAGAGCATACGACATAGAGTTGACCATGGGAAAAACAATCGTAGTGCAAGTCTACTCCAGCTCTACTTAAGGATTGCCCTTGAGCTTTGTTAATTGTCATGGCGAAACAAAACTCTAAAGGAAACTGTACGCGTTTAAACTGAAGAGGATAGTCTGACGGAATTAAAGGGATGCGTGGTATAAAAACTGTTTCTCCTATAACGTAAACTCTGGTGTTATAAAAGCCACGTTATAAAGAGTTCTTACGTAAGTGCAATAATAAAAGTTTGCACTTACGACCCGTTGGCTAGCTTATACGGTAGTTCGGCTTTGGGGGAGTTCAAAATTTTCAATCCTTTTCTTTGGTGTATGAAGGAGGCAAGTGAAAATTATAAATATGAAAGAAGGGCGCCAACACACGTAAAACAGAACTTACTGCACCGCCTTCATACACCCCTTAACCGTGTGTTCGTAAAGGTACGGAAACAACCAGTAAAACACTATTTAATATTATGATTTGCTTTATTTAAAAAAAAAAATACCTGTTTATGAGAGAATGTAGTTTAAATTGTTTATAAATAGAAATATGTGTGGTAATTTGAAAAAGATAAATTGATCAATAAAAGGTACTACTGTAATATAAAGCTTTTTTAAAAATCTCACCAACTGGCAGGAAAACTGGAGTTACTGGGGCCTGGTTGTTGGGCTAGAGGAAAAATGTCAACACCTCTTCGGTAAAGAGGGGGCTTTTTCTTAATGTAGAATTACTGCTTCAACTTCAAAGGTAACCCCAACCTTTAGGGTTATTTGCTTCAACCAATTGTTTCTCGTGAAAAGTACCTCACAATCATGTGGGTGCAAAAATGTTCAAAATGCTTTAAAGGCTATAAAAAGCAAACGTGCGCTAAGATGCAAGGTTTTAATAGCAATGTGGTATGTGCTAATAAGTTCAATGTGCACTAAAATGTGCTATTTTGCTATGTGGCCGCTGAGCTGTAAAAAAGAGAAAAAATCCATTGTAACCTATTGTTTAAATTAAAATTAAATGAAAGAACCTTGCTAAATAAATTAAAATAATAATTACCTCGCTGTTATTTGACCACTGTTTAACACAAAATTTAAAATAACTATAAAACAGGACCAGCCTTTTTAAAGGTAGTTTTACGGCCACAGTCAAAACGAAATAGCTCGAACTCGTTCCAAGACGATTTTCAGCTAAGGTTTAGTAAGAAAAAAAGTTTAAAAAAAGGTAGGAATTTGGCCAAAAAACTAAACTGTTGAAGGTGCTCGATGCAAAACTTGATTTTAATGTCCCTATATTTTGTCTCTTTCCCCTTTATTTATTTGACAAAAATAAAAGATTTTTAAAAAGATAGGCAACTCAGAATACATTATTTATTACAATAAATCTTAATATACATTCAATTTAAATATTTATTTTTGAATAATTTATGTTGTTATTTTTTAATATTTTCCTCTAATCTTTACGTAAGCCTCGTCCTAAATAATTAAATCTTTAAAATGTTAGGTTTTTATAAAAATGAAAGTAAAGTGGTCGGACGGAATCGTATGGCTTTTAGTCATTCATGAAAAAGGCCAAAGCAAGGATTTTAGCGTCGCCGCACACAGTAAAACGTCAAACTTTGTTGTCACTTAACCCAATTTATAAAACGAAAATAAACAAGGCTTTTTAAACCAACCATTTGGAGAACTACTTAAATAAATAACACAAACCCTTGTTTAATGAACCCCTGACATGTGTTTACCGGACATTTAACAATATAGGTAACATCTTAAACTACATTTTATCAAAAGGACAAATCATTTAATGAACTGAACGAGATTTAAAAGGCGACAAACGAAATCGGAGGTATATACCAAATGTTTCTAATTTATGTAGCGTTACCAGGCTACAATGGAAATATTGGAAATATCTTGTTTAGTTTGTATCACAACAGCTCATACCCAACTAGGTTTTTTATAACGGATTTGTTTCTGATCAAAATTATGTCAAGGTAAGATAATAGAAAAACTATAGGTGAATGAACATCTAATAATGAAATTCTTATAAAAATATGGCCCTTTTATATGTGGGCATTAAAGAAAGCTTCAACAACCAGACCCTCAGCATCTGTAAATATAAAACATAAAATGTATATAATATACCAAGCTGTCAGTTATACAATATTGAGTACTCATAATAATGAAAATAGTCAAAGAATCTAAATAACTTCCAAAAACTTAGTTCCTGACATCTTGGTAAATGACAAAATATAATTAGCAAAATCATAATTAGTTACCGTAAAAGTGTAACGTTACACTCCCAGACCAGGGCCAGAAATAATAGTAGACTCTATTACATTATTTTGTAATGTTTTAACCTGTAGCCGAGTTCCATTACACAATTTTGGTGGATTTAGTCACAAACTTTCTTGTAATGACCATGTGCTATGTATTTAAATAATAAATAGGATATTAAGCCACGCTGCCTTTTTAAGTGTCCGACCAAATATGTGAAAATACATACACAATTGACTACGTGCAACGATTTTTCTTTTTGATGTACCGACAGACGAGCGAACCTGTCCGCAAGCAAACGTATACGTTCGTCGTTGTTCATATTCTTTACGTTTACACTAGGCGAACGTATACGTTCCTCGTCGTACGGCCGTATTCGTTCGCCTAGTGAATGCGCAGCAGAAGAACAAAGGAGCGAACGAGCGTGCCCGTAAGCAAACGCATACGTTCGTTATCCACGTCCGCACTAGGCGAACGCATGCGGTTTTCGTCGTACGGCCGTATGCCTTTGCTAAGTGTGTAAGCACCTTAAGGCAACTACATGTTCCCAAACTTTCTGTATTTTTTTAAATAAAATTATAGGTATATTAAAATTGATTAGACTGCCAAAATTACGCATCACCTGGAATTATGATTAAATGTCTTTATTCGTATATATTCGCTCATCATCTTTTTGCACCCTACAACGTTATACAATTTTCTAGTTGCGCTCTCGATCTCAAGAGCAGAAAAATTTGGCTCGTAGAACATGACCCTGATAAAAAGAATTTGTCTGTATTGGTGCATGCTTTTTAAAATTTGGCGTTGATATTGCCATAAGTCAAATATATAGTAGATCCTCTAGTCTTAGAAGAATCTATGAATGTTTTAGATGTTTAGATCCGAAAATATTAGTTAATGTCAGTAATAATGATCTATACCAAATGGCACATGTTCTTTACTCAAAATACCATAGGTAACGATATTTCAGAAGAATTTCTAAAAGAATTACTTATATTTTGGCAAAGTTTTAAATCAGACCTAGAAAAATTAGGTACACTCCATAAAAGATTTGGCAAATTTTATAGTCATTGAAAATTCTTGTTCTGGGATTAGTTTTTCTGAAATCGTTACAGCTTGTTTTCTCTTTTTAACTATCTCTGTAACTGTTACAACCGAATTAGTTAAACAATGCAAAAGCCAGAAAGAAACTTATAATTTGTTTTGATATTTTGGTAAATAGTAAGTATTACCAAAAATTATACTTTAAAATGATGTTTTGCTTATTTGTTTTTTTTTGTTAGGTTTATTTAGAAAATATTATGGTTGATATATAATCTTATTCATTTTTCTGTGATACCTATTCGATTTGCTGGAGCTATTCTGAATGTTAAAATAAGATTTCAATATTTTTTGGGGTTTATGAAAACTCCTAATTATTCCGATTATTTACATATACTTATTATAGAGTGGGAGAAGGATCGGTTTTACGATTTGCACCAGGGCCCCACGTTGTCTTGTTACGCCACTGACTAAAAGTTATATGGAACTGTAAAAACCCTATTTAAAATTTTTAAGTATTTTAGAAGTTACGGGAATAGACCATTTTTTGACAGAAGTCAAAATATTTTTTTTAATAAATTACCCTACTAACAGCTAAATCGAACCGTATTTATAAATTTTAAATACTGTAGAAGTTACGGGAAAAAGAGTTTATTTGGACAACTGTCAATTTTTTTTTTAATAAACTACGCCAACAAACACTACATAGGACTGTGAAAACTGTATTTAATAATTTTAAGTAGTTTAGAAATTACGGGCAAGACTTTTTTTTTGACAATTGTCAAAGTATCTTTTTTTATATTAATTACGCTTTTAAAATTTACATTGAACAGTGAAAACCGCATTTGAAAATGTATCAGTTCAAGAGTTACAAAGAACCTTTCAAATTTTAAAAGGGGATAAATTTCTCTATAATTTAATGAAAATAATTTATCATCTACCTTTTTTTTTGTTCTATATATCAAAATAAAGCGGTGGGGGAAGTTCAATTGTTTTTTCAAACAAACCAAGATATCTCCTGTTTCTTTTGACCGATTTTAGCAAACTTAGGCTCAATGAAAGAGCATAATTTGCGCTACAAAACGCTTATTTGGTTTTGAATTTTTGATATGAATTAGTAGCATATTTTTTAGTTTTTTTCAAAAAAAACAAATGTAATGGTATATTCATTTTTACATATTTTAAAAGGGGATAAATTTCTCTATAATTTAATGAAAATAATTTATCATCAAAAAATATTATTTTATTTTATTAAAAAATGGCACGCCACTGCTTTTTGTCAAAATTAAAATCATTTTCGTAATCACTTATTAGTTGCTAACAAAAAGAACCTCTTGACTTTTTTTTCGTTAGACGAACGGTTTTGGATTGAAAAAATAAGATGTTTAACAATGATAACTATAAGGTTCAAAATTATTTTTAAATATTACATCTCACAATAATAAAATTATTACCTATTATTTTTATCATTAATAATCATTTAATTAGCGAGAGAATGCTTTAGTTCATAATTTATTATTAATAATTATTATTATTTCATAAATTAAATTAAAAATCAAACTTAACTAACATTGCATTTAAGCGAAGCAGGCCATGATCTACGTTAAGAAACAAAACACCAAATTGTCAATCACGTTGATATTCATTTTGATAGTTCCTGCTATTGACATCTAATTTAATGTTATGTAAAAAGTATTTTTACAAGAAATCATGCCTTTTACGAATGAAGAAGCCTTTGATATGTTGAGAATTATTTTTCAATGTTTTGAAAATGCGGCGATTGCTTCTAGGCAGTATGCACTGCGTTATCCCCTCCGAAGACACCATTCGAGAATGGTTTTTCATCATTTAGCCTTACGTTTAAGGCAACATGGCCAAGTACAACCAACTCCAACTTTGAGAAGAAATCGTAGAGTAAGATGAGAAGATAACATTATAAATGTGTTGGCTTATATTCATGCAGACCCCCATTTAAGCATAAGAGAGATCTCCAGATATTTAGGAATATCCTATGGCTCAGTGCAAAAAATATTAATGGATTTTAAAATGCATCCATATCACATCGTGATGAATCACGATGAACAAGCCCTAAATGACACTGACTTTGAACGTAGGCTCGATTACTGCTACTGGCTTAGAGACTTCATTAGGGAAAACCATCATATTTTGTCACAAATATTGTGGACAGACGAAGCATCGTTTTGCAGTAATGGCAGGGTAAATCTTCATAACGTGCATTACTGGTCGGACACTAATCCACACTGGTTACGTGAAGATTATCAGCAGGGTCGATGGAGCGTCAACGTCTGGTGCGGTGTTATTAATGGTGCTATTATCGGTCCGCACATCTTTAATGGCAATCTAACCGGTGACATGTATTTGAACTTTTTATTTAACGATTTACCAGGACTCTTAGAAAATGTGCTTTTACAAGTAAGAAGAAACATGTGGTTTCAACAAGACGGATGCCCGGCACATTATTCACGAAATGTGCAAAATTTTTTGAACAGGCATTTTCCTAACCGTTGGATTGGTAGAGGCAGTCTATTTTTCTGGCCACCACGGTCCCCCGATTTAACCTGCCTTGATTTTTATCTGTAGGGCCGAATAAAGTATTTGGTGTTTAAAACTCGACCAACTACTCGAGAAGACATGATAGTCCGAATTCAAAACGCCATAAATATTATACCAAGAGCGGAAATTGAGACAGCTGTCAACTCCACCCAGAAGAGATTGGACCAGTGCATTCAAAATAATGGACAACATTTTGAACATTTACGACAAAACTATTAATTTATTTTTAACGTTTATTTTTACAGTTCCATGTTCTTGTTTTTAATGTTATTGCTCCTGCTGTTGTTGGACAGTTTTATTAAGATTTTTCATTGTTAAACATCTTATTTTTTCAATCCAAAACCGTTCGTCTAACGAAAAAAAGTCAAGAGGTTCTTTTTGTTAGCAACTAATAAGTGATTACGAAAATGATTTTTATTTTGACAAAAAGCAGTGGCGTGCCATTTTTTAATAAAATAAAATAATATTTTGGTCAATATCAACGGTTCAAAAAAGGTAATTAAAATATGTAAAAATGAATATACCATTACATTTGTTTTTTTTGAAAAAAACTAAAAGATATGCTACTAATTCAGTTAACGCCATCTAGCGACGCCAGCAAAAGTCAAAAATTCAAAACCAAAAAAGCGTTTTGTAGTGCAAATTATGCTCTTTCATATGAGCCTAAGTTTGCTAAAATCGGTCAAAAGAAACGGGAGACATCTTGGTTTGTTTGAAAAAACAATTGAACTTCCCCCACCGCTTTATTTTGATATATAGAACAAAACATTTGAGACAAAAAGTGTAGGGAAATGGTCACTAAATATGAAAGTGATATCGATATATTTTCATTAGGCAAAATTCTATAAAAACCCCATTTTCCTACTTGGTGTTGATTGTTACGCCCTCTAGTGGACGTTTGACAAACTCGAAAATAATTTTCAGCAATTTCTCTTGGCGACTTTTATTACGATTTTTTTTTCTCAAATCTATACGACCAATATCTTATGAGATATGGTCGCTCGCTACCCTTAACTGATCACCCTGTACAAAATAGTTAGAAGTTTCTGAATCTGCTTTGCTATTTTATCAAAAAACTAAATAAGTTTTTTAGGCAGTGCAGATAAAAAAGCAAAAGGAAATGGAATTTTTTAAAAGAAGCGACATTTGCATACACTTTATTTCGAAAATATGGATATAAGATTGTTTCTGTCGTCTATTCTCTTTTAGATTTGTTTTTGTTTTTGTCGAAAACTTAAACCGTTTGGCCACTAGACGGCTCGAAAAAAAACATGTTTTAATTCACTAATAGCGAAAAATCGAAAATGATACTAAGACCCGTTTGGTACCGGTCGGGAGCCCCAAGTGTGCTTTATATGTACCAAAAGTTTATCTAAAATCTTTCCGAGATATACCGACTGAAAAGTAAGAATTTTGAAATTGGCAAGGACAATATAACACTCACCTTCTAAGCATACTAAGGACCAGCCTATTTATTTCATCTTTTTCCCACTTTTCTTCAGTGATGGTAGCAAGCTCATCTAAACTTTGCGGTGGATCTGATCTTGATGCTACCAGCACTTTTAAATAGGACCATGCATTCTCGATCACGTTCAAATTGGGGGACTTTTATTTCCAGTTTATTCTTTCAGTGTCATGTTCCTCCAAGAGCTCATTCACTATTTGTGCTCTATGGGGTCCATTGTCGACGAGGACAAAGTGTTTTTCATATTCTAGGGCAAAAGGAACAACAATGGGAATTAAAATATCATTTCAATACCGCTCTTCTGTAATAGTTTCCCCGAGTTATGAATAATACCGTCTTGCCGTTCTACATTACCTCCGCACAGACTGATTCGCCCTTCACCAAAGGTTTCTTGGGTTATCATATTGTCCTCAACGTACCGGATGTTTGGATGCCGTCTATCCTTGTGGCCCCTTAAAAACGAAGTACTCTTACGCACACTGTAAAACTCTCTTACCCTAAGAAAGATATTCTTTAATTCTTTCTATCTTGTATTGGTGATCAAAGAAACTAAGACAAACAAGTAAGCGCTCCTAAATATCTCTTGGACTATAAAGAATCGTTAAATCATTGTTGCTGGCACCAAAAAAGTGTAAAATATTCTAAAGTATATACGATCTCAATTGAAATCGTTAAAAAAACATTTGGAATAGAAATTCTTTGTATCGGCGATACCGCCAACTTCGCGCAGTGGTGGTGCCGATTTCATTATTTATCACCACTAATATTTCTTTATGAACAAATAAAAATATATTCTAAAATTATGGTTGGTTTGTGAAATACAAATATAAAATGATGATCAATATCTCAGGATCTCGGAAAAAAGTAAAAATATGTTTTGAATTTTAATGTAATGTTAGAAATATTAAGTAATTCCTAATGAATATATGTAGGTACTTTTATTAATATTTAAATACTGTATGTTCCGCCAAATATACTTATTTAAAAAATAATACGTTTTTAGCCAATAACCGATAACATATTTTCAAAATATCGTGCAGCCATTCATTATCAGTTTTTGAAATTAATGGGATTTGTAATACTTTCCTCAAAGGAAAGTATGTAATCGAGAATATATCGCTCCTCTGATGATTTTTTCAGATATTAACGTTTCAGTGTTCTTAGATGCCGAAAAAGATATTTTCTTGAATCCGTTGGTGTGTCTGCAAAATAGCTAAAGAACTACTTGTCTGATTTGACTTCAAATTTTGATCCAAAATTAAAAGTCATATAGAGATGACCTAGTAATATTTCGGAAAAAAATCCAATATAGCGGAAGAAAATGGCGCCCTAGTTAAATGTTTAAAAAAATATTGCTGAAAAATTACTTATCCAATTTACCTAAAATTTTGTAGAAAAATTAACTGTGACATGGGGATGAACTAAATAGTTACATTTTGGTACCAATTCAAATACTTCTAATAGGACATTCACCGTGAATAATCCTGTATCGAAAAGTAAATATATGGGTCATATATGAATGTTGTCATTGTCAATTTGTTGTTTATCAGCTTTTTTAATTAGTCAGTGGTTTTAAGTGACCGAAAAACGAAATCTTATCGTAAGTTATTCCGATTAAGGGTTCTTGTTAAGGTTCGGTTGGAAACTACAATTCCTGTTGCGCTTCAAAATTCATGATGTAAATCCCTGCCACTGTCTTCGATTTCGTCGAAGGTTTTATAGCAACCACCTTCCTTGGCATTCAGTTTTTCTTTCATAGCCCCCATCATGTAGAAGATTAACGCTGCCAGTATTATCATAAAGCCTTATAGTACAACGGACCCAGTAAATGTTGGCAACAGTTTGTCGATTATAACCATTATTAAGAAGATTAATGCAACTTCTTATCTTTTTCTGTTAGGTTAGGCATTTTATTAATTGTATCTTCAAAGGTGACTTGACTGTCACAAGGTAATTGAAGGCAACTATTAATGTAAAAAATGGACTTCTTAAGTACAATTCATTCCTATAGTTTGAACCTTCGAAACCAAATCGCCTTTTTATTTCCTTCCTGTTACGTTTACGCGTCGCAGCCAATAAGATTCGTAATCAAAAGTGACTGTTTTTACATAAAACGAGTCTCGAGTCTAACACATTTCACACAGAGTTCGATTACAGTCATCTCTCGACCACAAGCATAATGTGAATGTTTTCTTAGTTGACACTGTTCAATCATTATTACTATTATTTAAACAATATAGAGGATACCCCTTTTACAAATAATAACATATAATTAACTACTAAGCCAGTAACATTACTTCAATATTCACAATAAAGAATGGTTAAGCTGGTTCCGAAAGACATTAGGTGAGCTTCCAAAAAGATCAATATCTGGGTGGCTATTCAGATATACCAATGATCGAGCCAGTTCCATAGTTTGTTTTTTTAACTTACTAAGGCTTAATATTTTTTTCTGAATAACTACAGCAATATAGTAAAACAATTTTTTTTAGGATATTTTAAAATCATTTCATTTTTGTTGTACTACATTGGGTTTATTTAATTTGAACTAAGTTTTGGTCCTAATAACTTGACTTAATCTTTAGACTAGGTTTAGTTTTGCTCTTAGTTGCTTTATCTAAAAGGAATTTGTAACTCGAGACAATAAAGCCAGTTTGAAGTTGAATGTTGGAAAAAGTCAAAGATCAAAGTTGCAAATCAAATTAAGTTTGTTTCCAAACTTAAGCTTTAATATTCTGAAAAATCAATATTTTTTTTTTAACTAGCCTGATTTACCGACAGACGCAACATAGGTTTGGGCAGATATTCAAACTGGTGATCTGTGTTCTATAAGGTTAAATGTTTAAGTGTGAACACACTTTAATTCAATCTAGATCTTAGATGAACTACTGACTAGAAATCTGATATTTTAATATTATGAAATGAAACAAAAGCAGCAATTATCTCTAATGAAAATTTATTTTTCACATTGATTTAACCGTATGTTATAGATTATTACATAAATATAAAATAAGACATTAATTTTTGACTTCACGTCGAGGAAAAAATAAAATATATTACTACATAAGTCTATAAAAATACAAACAATTGATAAGACTACAGTATTTTAAGAATATTTGAAAATCTATTTTTAGTGCATCCATACAAAAATTAATTCAATTTCAAACCATTTCAATTACTTTTTATTAACCATTATGCTTACACTGTGATGAATAAAACTGATGGAAATAAAGTTTTGACTCTTAGAAATACTACTATAGAATCAAAACAAGATAATACGGCGGCAGTTTAATGCTCTTTTGAAGATACATTCTGACCTAACCTAAAAGCCGTATGAAACTAGAATGTCACATACGAAGCGGTACAGCAATGCTATTTACATAGATTACTTCAGTATATATTTACATCATACAGACAAACAATCTCAAAAAGCACTTTTGAAATTACTCAAAATGAATCTTCAATAATGCTGTTCCCTGGAGAATCAACACTTTAACACTAATATTCATTAATTCTACCAAGTATCAATACTATGGTTAGTTATATATTCTAGTGAACTAGTGGATAATTATCATTAAAAGCAATAACGTATTGTTCTTGTACATGATGGCAGAAAAACTGTAAGGAATTTTAATGTTTTTATCTTACTCTAAATAAATGAAATAACAAATCACAACTTTGCTCACTTTTAAGACATACAAAAACTAAATAGTGAAATAACATTCATGCAAAATTCCCAGATAAAGGCATCTCAGTATATTCAGTCCACACTGGGTTAGATGTTTAATGTCGCTGGAAAAAATCATGATTCTATACAACCATATACAAGAAGACATTCAAAGGGAACTAAAACTGCAATATGGAGAATGCAAAATATTTGATAACAAAAAATGTAGGTAGATGTGTTTTAATAATATATTTTTAAAAACAGATTTGCTCTACAGTGGTGTAAGTCTATTATGCAACACTTTTGACCTGATACTTAATAAATTTACATTTTTTAAATACATTTATACTGTAGAATAATTACGTCAGAAGTTTGCTTCGCGACATTATGCAACGGTTTCAATTTTTTTTTCTAAACTACACATTTTCAAAAATATTTTCAATAGATAACAATGTCTTGAAGAGAATTTGAATTGAGCAAATGAAATTTATATTTATTTTAACAGTTTTCTTGGCTTAATTTTGGAACAAATATTTTAGACCGAATGCAGTTCATCCTAGTATATTTTCAACTTCAGAATGTATTCCAAAGAGTTCTGTTATCAAACAATTTACAAACAAAACATGACAATAGATGGACATTCAGGTACATATGTAAATATGTACTGCACATTATCTCATTTTTGTGAAAAATCAGGTTAATTTATTGGATTAGTAGCTGGGTTCAATGACAATCATCATCAAGCAAAAGACAAATATACAAAAGACTGACACTAACCTATAGATAGGTTGATGATGATTGCATTACTAACTCAACTTAAAAAAGTATTATAAAGCCCACTCATCCAATATCTACTTGTGAATCCATGTAAGGTAAATTAATTCCTTATATATCTAAATTGCCAATGCAATACTACATCCTGTAGAAATCAGTTGAAGGGTCTCTATAAAAATTTTAATTTACATGTGGATTTGAATGACATATGGTAACAAGAAAACTATATATGAACAGTTAACATACTTTAACTAGTGGTTAATGTCTATGCCTGTTTCTTTTTATTAACTGTCCTGATTAAGAACGGTCAACCTGCTGACAACTTCCGATTTATAAAGCCTCTATGTTACCACATATCTTTTGCCAAAACCACTCCAATCCAATCCATGCCTACTAAACAAAACTTTTAAAAAATAAACATTCTGCAATTAATTAATATATTTGTCGAGGAATATTACAAACCAATGTTTTATCAGAACACATCAGTAAAATAAGCCTTAATTAATTGGGGAATAATACTTACTCTAATTTTTTTTAGTTCATATATCGATTTTTATATCCTCGCTGACAAAATATATCTAAACTAAATGTTTAGATCACTTTTTTTTCAGAATGAAAAAATAAAAAATTAATAATAGGTTGTGTCAAGTAGAAGGTTAAAACTTTCAGTACATATTTTTTTATTGGTGCATTTATCAGTTTGACCCATTATATTATCCCCATACTGTATCCCTTATTTTACCGTTGTATTTCATTAACCTACCGCGTTATGAATAGAAAATCGTCTGTGGCTTAATTATTCCGCCGTTTTTTCGTCTTCTTTTTCTTCTGCATTAACCGCAGGGGCTTCTTCAGGTGCAGCTGCATCGGAGGTAGTTTCCTCACTGTTTGTGGAAGCAGGCTCTTCCTTTTTTTCATCCTCTGAGGTGGCTGCGGTATCCACACTATCTTCCTCTTTGGCGCCATTCTCAGTTGTCTCAGGCTCCTAATTTTTAAAAACCAGTTTTAAAATTTCAGCTATTACTTTTTTAAATTGTAGTTAAATGTCTATGTTAATGTATTATATATTAAATTTTCATCTACAGTGTTATGGAGGCACCCTCATATCCTAAATATAATAGTGATAAAATTTACAGAAGCGATTTTTTTCTTTACCTAATGAGACAGTTGGCACATTTACTATTTTTTTTTGTGGAAAACAGTAAAAATAATAAAAAAAAACTGGCATCCTGTACGAATCCCTTTTTTTTCACCTAGAACTATTTCAACTAAATCAGATTCAAAACTGACGTATGCTGTACAGGGTCCCCAGCAATTTGCCAAAATGATATTCCCAGTCACTTTATAAAAAAATTCTCAGACATATTTTGCTTCAAGTTGACAACAAAAAAATTATACATTATACATTTCCATTATTTTTCCGATGAATTCAAAAATTATTTTAAAATGTAAGTCTAACATAGGTATACTACATTCTAGAGATGTAATGGGTAGTACTTTTTAGCGTCTGGCAAAATCAGGTTCCCAGCTATGGAGGATCTGGCAAAATTAGATACCAGGCCAGGTCTCCAGGTCGAGGGTATATGTCTGAATGCCTTTAACTATTACTTGTTTGAAATAATTGTAATTTTGAGGGTTAAAGAAGTTGTTTGATCTACCTGACACTTAATTTAATATTCCTATTTGACCATTTTTTGGCCAAAGCAAAATGTAAAACTCAAATTGCCAATTTACTAACTAACAGGTATTGGTTTTGTTATCATGTAAATAACAAGAGCTTTATGAGTTTAGTAGTACATTGGCTAAGTAAAAACTAAAACATTTTGTGCTTAGAAGGTTGCCACACCAGTGAATATATAAAAAAAGATGTGTAAAATCAGATGGTCAAAGAAATCAAGATAATAATTCATATATTTATTAGAGACAGTGGAGGTAACTTAAAAAAAACCTACAACTACTGATATTCATAGATTCTCTAAATATGCCAAGAACTACATTAGACATTATAACTGTTGGAAGAAACATTGTAACATATTTAAATCAATCCTCTCCTTCCAGAATGAAATTAGAACCAAATCAAGAAACATTTAAATGCTAGAAAAAAATAGTACAAGATGTACAGGGTGTCCGGATTTGGTTGCAAAAGCAGGGTATCTCGCTTATTTTTAAAGATAGAACCTTGCGGTTTTCACGAACCTGAGCTAATTTTTTGTGAAAGTCATGAAGCCGTAAACAAAATTTTCATAGCCTTCTTCGTTTATGACATACAGGGCGAAATAGAAAATTTTGCATTTTGGGACCCCCCTTGTATCTCGGTTATCCTTTAACTTAACACAAAGGGAAAAATTCCTGCTTATGCAGTTTTTTACGCTGGATCCAATGGCATAGTCATATTTTTCATTTGAGTTGTTATTTTTTAGATATGACCCAAAGTTGTGTTTTTTTTTTAAATATATTTGTCCAGAAATTGTATATTTGTCCAGAAATTGATTTGTCCTTTTAAAAGCTTCTCAAAAATATATAATAGTATGGGTCTATTTTAATAAACAACAACAAAAATCCTAATTTTTATAATTATCATCCCAAATTTTGCAGTACTACTTATACTTATATTGCTTAATGAAAAAGAATTATATTGTTTATAGAGTAATCTTACTTTGGAAGACTCAGCAGCATTGTTGTTTGCTGGTTCTTCTTTCTCTTCATGTGAGTTAGTTTCCATAGGTTCTGGCTCACATTTTGTCTCCGATGATTCAGCAGGAGAGGCAGCTGCATCATCCTTAGGGGTTTCTTTCTCATTTTTTTCCTCACTCTCTGTTACAGATGAATCCTAAAAGCCAAAAACATAACAGTTTGTAAAAAAAATAACAAGTAGTCATCAAAATAACAATTGACAGATTTAAGTGAAAAATTTTACAATTAAAAAAAATTTGTTAATTCTGATAATATATTAGTTTTTGCTTTTCAAAACACCATTGTCATATGCACGCTCAGGTTCATATGTAGAGCAACAAAATTATATTATATTTTTACCTAAAATTTTTATATGCAAAGTTTATACTTTTGGTCTCCCTTTTGATATTGATGATTTTGTTTTAAACACGGTTTTAAATATTCTAAGAGGTATTCATATGTTTAGTAATCGAGGAAAACATTGCAATATTGCATAATATTTTTATTTAGACAAATTCACATTATTGAGATTAATTTCAAATTTTAACGGAAGGGTTACCTTAGAAGCTGTTCCCAAGAGTGATCGAAAACACAAAACTAATAGTACTGTCGATAGAAAAATTATAATATTTCTTTTTTTGTGCTGGCGATCCCTTCACAAGTGCATCCCAGATAAAACGAGAGGTTACAGCAGTTTCTATGAACGTAACAACCATAATACCATCATTAAGAGAAGCTGATTAGATGGTAGGAAATCCGCCTTTCATATCTAACAATAATAAAGAGACAAGATTATGTTCTGCTAAATGTGAATTGATCTAATGACAAATGGAAAATAGATTTAATATCTGGCAAAAGTCCATTTACACTAATTCAATTAAATCTGATGCAATTTCATGGGTTAGACAACTGATTAACCAACACTTTAATATATTAGGCCCAAAGTGCAGTGTCATGATTTCTGCGAGGCTGTGTTTTTCAGGGTTCGGTATAGGCTCACTTATTCGAAAATTAGCAATATGGTTTAACACCAAACTTAAAAGTAATATTATACAAAAGAAAATTGTTTACAAAAAAATACATGGTAAGTAATGACATAGGTGATTAAAACCATTTTAGGGAATTAAGGACATTATTTAGGGAACAGATTAATGATTGTTATTATAAAAGTATTAATAAAGGAAAATTGAGTTTTTTTTAGTTTTTTTCTTACAGGAAAATTTGAAAAAAAAAAAAATGAAAAATTAACTCAATTTGTATGTTTGAATCATATATTGAAAAAATAAATACTAATATTTATGATGTTACCAAGTTTTTGTTTAATTTTAGAGAACATTTGTTTTTGTTTAAAATAGTATTTCAAAAATGTTTTTATAGTCCAACCTATGTATTCTGCTCTGTTTATTATTATTATTATTTCCTTTGATGTATTATATCTATAAATGTTTTTTTTTAATTAGATTAATGTTCTGTAATAAAGATTTGACTTTAGACAGTTTTTTTAATTGTAGAAACAAAACAGGTTCTAAAAAAAAAATGGGGTTTTAAACAGCAGATAATTAATATGTTTAAAACACTACAACCCAAGTTTTTTATTTATTTACCAAATGGAAAATAAAAGCATTTTAAGTATTTTTGGTGAAATTTAAATAACACGAATTATAATAAAGGAAGTCAAAAAAATTATTTTGCAAAAACACTGTGTATAATCAGTGTCATAACATAATTTTGTATTCAGTTTTTATTAGAGTAATTTATAAAGAACACTTAAATATTCCTTACAAAAATCTTTTTTTTGGATACTCAATTTTTCTGAAAATTTTAAATGTCTAAGTGAGACTAATTATTCTAATGGAAAGGGTATTGCTAGATACATTTCATCAAATTACTAATTTTTAAAATGTCATTACAAATGAGCAACAAAGTATGAGATGGGGGCTAGGTAATACAGTTGGTATACTTTTATCTTATGGATTGTAAACAGATTGTTAAGATTAAGTCAAAATTTTTATTAATGATGTTATAGAATGCTTAAATTAATGTTTCTTTAATTCTACTATATGCTGATGACCTTAATCTTAGGTGTATTGATTCCAACGGGGCATGTAAGGGGATGCAGGATGACCTTCTGAAGTTTTAGTGCTGAAAAGGCACTAAATGATGAGTTTGAATATCAATAAATGTGAATACATTCAGTCTTCTCTGAAAAATCAACAATCATTAATTCATGTCATTTGACTGGCTCTCAACTGGAAAATTTTAGTCATTTTCGGAACTTTGATGCAATTTTTGATGTAAAATCATTAATTTTATTGACAATGTTGCTAACTGCCACAAAAATCAGAAATGCTGGGGTTTTCAGCAATATAAATGCTCTAAAGGTACTTTATACCTCTTTTATTTGATTCCAATAGAAACCCACACTTGTGTTTGGTCTCCACCCTTTGATGTGCATGTGAATGCATTGGAACATGTTCAAAACAAATTTTTGAGAGATGTCACTTTTAAACTCAGAATTTCTGATGAACATATTGATTACCATTCACCACTAAACCCTTTAAATTTGAAAACACTTGTGGAGAAGAAAAAAATTTGAGCAGATCTACAACTTATTGTTAAGACTAATAGTTTATCCTGAGTTGCTTGTGTCTGTCAATATAAATGTGTCTGCAAGAAGTCTGAGGGTGATAAACATACATTCACTCTTAAGAGATATCACACCCTATACGGGCAAAAGTCTGGTATTAACAGAGATGGCATACGCCAATGAAATCAGAGTATGTGTTCAGCAATTCCCTATGTCAACTGAAGTCCTGTAATATATGTGATTAGGATAGATCCAATTTTATTTTTTATTATATGTTGACTGTCTTTTTATGTTATTTTATCATAAATGTATTTATAGTTATGCTTTATTGTTTGTTGTTTTTACATTTTACAGAATGATCATTTTATAGTAGACATGACATTGTAACTTATTTGTTATTTGTATTTGAAACCTAATTTAAGAATCTGTAAAGAAAAAATGTAATTGGCTTGTCTGTTAATAAATAGATAACTATTTTAGAACCTTAGAGGTAGGTTGGGCTTGTATAACGGTAGCTTTTCCCTATGCTACCCCTATTGGGCATAACAAATCAAGATGCATATTAGGAAAACAAAACCACCAGTGGTCCGAAGAACATTACAATAGAGCATGACATATTGAAGACCACCAATATAACACATTCTATTGTAATGTTCCCAGAATCACTAGTGGTTTTGTTTTTTTTTTAATATGCATCTTGGTTAATACTTTAGAAGACAAACTTCATAGGCAATCATCAATGATAGCAGTGAACATACATCATCATAATAACTTACTGAAATTTACTATAAAAATTCATATAGGCCTTAAAGTTGGTCATAGTGATACTATAAAATTGTATAAAGAAATATTTTGTTATTTAAGAGGCTAGCTAAGATAAATTCTTTACTAGAACATTACATTACAATTGAATGCCCCTCTTTTATGACAATACCATGCAGAAGCAACTATGTTTAAAAAACTTACTTTATTTTCATCTTGAGGTTCAGAATTTTCTTCTGCCACTGCTTTCTTTGGACGTCGACCTCTTCCTTTTCCTGATGGTGTTGCTGCAGCACTACTCTTACGCTCTTTTTTTGCAGGGGGTGGTGGCGTCGCAGTTGCTCCTTTTGCAGCTGAACGAGTTATCCTTCTTCCCTCTGAAGGAGTGTCAAGACCCTAACCAAAATAAATATAATAGTTGAAAAATTACTTTACTGTAGAAGTTTGTCATGATCTTTTTTCTATACCTATGTTTATATTTCTAACCTTATTATGTTGATGCATTTTGTGTTATTTTATTTCTCTCTTATAGTAGTCCTGAATTCAAAATTACTAACAGACATAAGAATTTTGGGTGACACAAAATAAATGTAGAGGAATTATTGAGTTAATATCTATAAAGTTATTTTCAGCGAACATTTTTCAACTGTGAGGACAAATATAAGACATACATAATTTTGAATTGAACTAAATCGTTGGATTTTGGAATATAGTATAAAATCCATCTCTACAATGCTGCCTACAACTTTTAAATCTATTTTTGGTAAGATCATACATGGAAATCTAGAAATCAGAATACTACTCCATATTTCAGTGACGTGGTTGATGTATTTCACTTATTAACAAATCCATACTCTATTAGAAGTTGTTTCTTAACTATTTTGCTTTTAAGGTTGTATTAAAACATGTATGCGTCTAGTGGCAATTATCAAATAGAAAGGAAGGTACCGCTTACTGTTTTTAAATTTTTTTTACAATAGGGATCATCTAACATTTTTAAGACTATCTGGAAATATAACTCCTGTTACAAAAATTTAGATGCACTTCAAGTGAAATGTTATTAAATTCCAAATATTTGAACACTTCTTTGTGTTGATAGGCAAATCCTATTTTCAACTAATAAAAGAAATGTCAAAGAGGAGTTTGAAATGAAATCAGTCTAGTTTTGAAGAACAGGCCTTATGGCCTATGCATGCTATTTTTTAGGAATTATCCTATAGGATATAATATTAATATTTTAACACCATAATAACTAAACATTACAAATTAAAACAAGGAAGGCTAGAGCTGCTACAAACTGCAAAATTGTTTAGTTCCTTATGACCATTATCATTCTAAATTGAAAGGATAAAGATGAGGAGGTATGATACTCTCGGGAAAACAAAACGACTAAATTATATGAGTACTAAAAAAAATATGAAACATGTGTAAAATTTTGTGTGAAAGAAAATTCATTTTTAAGGCAAGATACATCTACAGCTATATAATGCAAAAAAGGCCTAGGATGTGGGTGTTTCGCGGACTGATCTGATATGATATATATTTTTAAACTTTATGATAACAAAGCAGAGTTTATGAAAGGCAATACAACAAATTAAGATTTAGTGCACCTTTAATGGCCTACTTACCGATCAAATAAATTAAGACTGTTGGTGCAAAAAGAAAAAATAGAATGAAATAATACTAAAGGTGAAAAAGAAATAAAAAAAATGCAAAGACCAACCACTGAACAAACTTTCATATTTCTTTCAAACAGGTATGGGAAAGTTTTGAAACATTTAGCAAAGACCACTTTACATTTAATCTGTGAACTGAACAAAACCAGCAATTAAAAGTTAACAGAATGTGTACAAATTGAAGTTTCATAACATCAATAATGTGTTGCATGATTTGCTTAACTTTCGTTGATGGAATTCTTAATTTAGAAAGCTAAACAAAAAAAAAACTTAAACAATATAGGGGATGTCAATTTAAAACTGCCCATATTTTAATTAATTATTATTATAGTTAAATTGTATTTATTGCATTTTATTTATTTTTTGTCGATGGTGTAATGTGCTGATTGGTAAAATAAAACTAATAAGTTTTAAAACAAGAAATCTGTTGGAAGTTGAAATGTTCACTAAAACTTTGATCACTTTTAACCACTTAGTGTATTAGAACATTAACTCTTTATCTTTATTTGCCTCTTATAGTAAAGTTTGATTTTAAATGGCAAATGAAATTTTGCAGAAACTTTTCAGGATGTACCAGAATCACTGAAAATTTCCTAAAACTTTGAACAAATGGAAAATTTGTATGTTGCAAAGTAGCAAATAACATATATTTAACATCTTTATATCTGATAAGAGCTTTACTTACATACAAATAACTCAAAAAATTGTTTCAATTTACATAAAATTTATTTTGTGAATCACCAATTTTAATATAACCAAAAAATTAAATAATATAGATATACATAGAAGTTCACCATTATGTGACTTTACAGAATATTCAAGAACCTATTATAAAGCCAATTTTTTTTATATTTAAATATGAAATTTATTAAAATAAAATGGGTAATTGTTTTTGCAGTGCTGATCCCAAATCTGAAGTCCACTTTGATTGACAGCGTTTCATTACCAATTACCAGTTATTCATCACCAAAATATATAATACTTTTTATAATAACTAGGTAATGAATTTTTACTTCCCTCATATTAACTCCCCGGAAAACTGAAAAACTTGCTATCCCATTTCCGTCAGTCTGTTATTGTCTAGTATCTAGCTCAAAAACTACTTATCCAATTGACTTCAAATTTTGGTCAGTCATGAGTCATAAAAGGATGAAATGATTACATTTTGGTAAAAATCCAATATGGCGGCGTCAAAAAATATAAAAACTTCATTATTAGGAAACTATTGGATAAAGTTCAAAATGTTCAAAAAAATAGTGTGTGATGTAGGAATAAACTGGTAAAATTTTTGTGTTAAGCCATAATGACGGAACAAAACAGAGGCATAATGAAAAAACTTCTTATCCAATTGACTTGAAATTTTGCACAAAAAACAAGTGTGAATCAGGGGTTGCTAAGTAAAATTTTAGTGCAAATCCTGTATGGCAAAATTCCATTTCTTGGAATAAAACCTTTTTATGGCTGAAAATAATAAAGGACATAATAACAATAATATACAAATTAAAACTAAAAAATTGAACGACAGTTTGTAAGATTTGTATAAATTTAATATGAAATATAATTATACGTAGTGAAATTATATGAGGAAACTTGTGAATAAATTACATCTGAAAATTTTATGTGTTCCAATATAGGAATTATTAAATAAATATCTTCCAAAAGAAATGGAAAAACTGTGGAAAGAAAAATGTGTATTTGAGGATGACTTACTCATCAAAAATCATTAAAATCAGCAAGTATATAATTTTTTTTTCTTTCTATAATTTTGTTAATTGTATAGTGTAGGCCAGGTTTATCAAAGTTCTTAATTCATATATCTTATTCTCACTTTGTAATCCTTAATATATATTTCTTTATTTTCATCTCCATTTTTATCATGGTTTTAGGGCATTCTACCAATAGCATCGCCTAAATAGGGTTATGCCCACTGTCATTTTTGTCACACACATTAAGTAACTCATTGTTAATTCTTAAGTTAAAAAATACAAACTTTTCAAGGTCGACTTAGTGATAATTTTAAGAATACAAATTAGGTTCTTGAGTAAACAGTCCACCTTAAAATGTAATTCTTAACTTTAAATTAAGAAACAAAAATATGATTATGCATAACAATTATGAATTAAAAAATTGGATAAACTTGGCCTTAGGGATTTAGCAATATTTAACTACTTTTACCTGGTGTAACTATGAGCAAATGTAGGACAAAACTATATGTAGTGCAAATAACAAGATTGCTTTCAAGCTTAGCTAATGATGTGACAGAAAGTACAGTACTACTATCTCACAAAAGTGTTGAAATTTAATGAACAAAACCTCAAATAACGAAATAATAAGAAACATGCCAATTTATCGTTTTTTATGACTTTTTACTCAGATTTTGTTTCCTCCTGTTTGTTTTTTTTTAATTTACCAACCCAGAATGGCACAAACTCAAACTAATTTGAGATTAACAATTTCAAGTCACACAATAGTAAGAAGTATTCGAGCAAGCACATTTTATTAGATTAAAGTTAACTAAGTTTAAGAATGTTTTCTTTAAATTAATACAATTTCAAAGATATATTCGGTTGGTGCCTACAAATTAGAAATATACAACAAATATACATACTCACCTTCGTAACGGAATCAGTCTCATCACGCGCCCTTGGAGACTTAGATTTTCTCCCTTTTGGAGTCTTTTCATTCTGTAAAATGAGTAATTATTTATATTTTTGAACAAGAGATAGGCATTTAGTTTTACAATAATGTTCTATTTTTTTCCAAATAATGACGAAATTCGGGATCTAAAAATTTTCCCTCCAAAAAGTAAACATTATACTGAGACGTGACTTTAAACAAGCCAACACTTCGAAAAGAGAAACATCACCCCAAACGTATGTCCATAGCTTGGTTCACAATCCACGGCGTACATCTTGAAATTTTCATTTTTAATGGTTTTCAAATGATCCCCTTTTCAGATAAAGGATCGAGAATATGCCTAATAACCTATAACATCTTTTACGAACAGAAAAGCTTAAAAAAATAATGAAAATATTGAAGAACTTTGACTATTTATGGCTCTGCTATACAACTAGTTTTGAATGTGAACGATTCCTTATTAAAAACTTGCTTTTCTACTCAATACAAAGCTTGGGCTAGCCGTATCAATCACAGTCTAATGACACTTCAATATTATGTGCACATTGCCAAAGTTCTTGAACCGAAATCTTTGCTTATGAAGTAAATTCGTTACTTACTTGACTATTTTCTTCATTAACAGCGTTATTGGTATTTGCAGATTCAACTTCAGACATTTTTAGCTATTAATTTAGGATTTTTTCCACACAAAATGTTCACTAAAACCACACGAACCTTCCCGGTCGTTGTTTATTCGAAGAAATGGCGGCGAGCGTGGGTCACGTGACGCTATGTTGTCGACAGGTAAATGCGCGGCAGATTTAAAATATATATTTGTTTTATATTTTCCCTACAATAATTGAAGCAAATTTAAAGCTAGAAAAAGTATTACAAAAGAAAAAAATAGCAAGTTTTCTTCCTAATAATCGAAACAATTTTCCATACGAACTGAAACCTGAATCGCCGTTAGAATCAAAGAAAGTAGGTTTGCTGCCAACGTTGCCAAGTTATAAAGTGATTTGTACAAATTTACTTCAAAAAGTACAATTTAAAATTCTGATTTCTGTTTTCTCAAATCATATCATAAGTATGAGTTTGTATTTAATTTATTTATTTACTTTATATTGACATACTCTCCTAATAATACATTACAGTGTTAAATAAAACAACCAAACAAAAGCAATGCTAATTTAAGTCTAGGTAACATATTTACAATAGTAAAAATGTTATATAAGCTATTACAAAACAAGCCTTAAAGAGGTCAGCCTAATGTGAAATATATCTGTATGAGAAAAACAAAAACATCTATTATAATTTAACACTATTCCATCCACATAGGTTTGCCAGCCGCCCGGGATTTCTGGGTTTCCGGGATCTGGCAGCTTGTACCGGAATTTAAACGCTGCGTCCCGGATTTCAAAATTGTATGTAATTTTTTCCCTTTTGCATTATAATGATTAAATTTATTTTTGTTTTAACTGAAATATTTTTGTTAATTAGTAAATTTCACACTTTTTCTTCAATAATAGGCCAAATCAGCCGTCATTCCTCCCTCACTCCCTTTCTTCATAAACACCGATCAAAGAAATTCATTAAATCATAGAAACGGTAATAAAAAAACGAATTATATCATTTATTGAAATATTTATGTCGTATGACTTATACCAATATGGATTTGGTAAAAATAGCAGTACTAAATAGCGCCAGAACAAATATAGCATTATGAACCACTATTGATGCAGCTTCACAAACCTTTAACAATCTGTCTATTCTAATAAAAAACTTCTTATACCAAATTTATTAGGAAACTTTAAACTAAGTTTTAATACATAAGTATCTGTGAATATGTTTACGCCACATTGTTATTGTATAAATATAGCTATTTATAAACTAAGTTCTGGTAAAAATGCCACGAATGCATTGTTTAAGAGTTCCTTCATTTAGTTAAGCCATGTGAAGACCTGTGTTAGCTTCTTATTATTGTAAAAATTTTGTAACTGATTGCTTCATAAATGATGTTTAAAAAAATACTTAGGGATCGTCATTCACGCGTGAAATTCAAGGACTATGGAAAATTCAGTCAATTACCCAAAGAATTTTCAACATGCTAAGATTTTCAACGTTTTAACAAAATATAATTTCTTTCATAATCTCAATCTCCTTTTAGCAATACTTTTTGTAGGAAAAATTTTCACAAAACATAATTTCAGATTCCTTTCAGCAATTCTCATTAGGACATCAAGTCTTAGGATATATATGCCTTGTAAACGAACTTCATATTTATGTTATCTATTATTGGTTTTAAGATTTCTTGATAAAAATACATTTTAAGAAATAATCACTTTATAAATTTATTATTGATATGAGTTTTAACACGTCTAAATAAACATTCCTTTTAGAAAATAAACAGCTTTTAAACAGGCTTCATAACTATTTTATTAATAATAGGTTTGCCAGGGGCGGCTCTTCCATAGGGACATTTGGTCAATGACCCCACCAAAAATATTTCAGAAAATAAATTATTCATTTGACCGTCCCTCCTAATAGTTGTAATAAAACGCGAATCTTGGGAAAAGTTAAATACGCTACACTATTAGCCGCGGGCTGCGGTTCGAATAGTCTCGTTACGTCCCTTAGGCATAATATAATACGCTATACTAAGCTAGGCTGGACAGTCCGAATTGTCCTGAGTACCTTAAAGCTTGACGAAAGTACCCGAAGATTTCACAGCTACCTAGCGGCAGCCGAACGTGATAGCAAATGGAATATGAAATCGCGATTTGGGTCATCAGCCGGTCTCTTCACATAATTCGATCGTACGGTCGCGGCATCACGTCAGCATACGGAAGTTCAATTGTTCAGAGGTCGCGCGGTCGATATTCTAACTCGATAATGTTTCGGACGTTTTTAATCGATGAAAATTGATTTATATACTGTTTTTTGTAATATATATTTTTTTATTTTTATGATCCATGTGTGAGTTGGAAATATACAGGAAATAAAATGTTGGTAGTGACTAGTGCAAAAAAATAAACAACTAAAAAGTGCTTACGAACTTAATTTTGCAAAAATAACCAATTTCAAGGTGGTCTATGTTTGAGTTGTGAATGTAGATGAAACAAAATGTCGGTAGTACAAAAAATTAAACAAGCTAACTGGATATGTGGTTGTGAAGTCATGGTGCAAAACCGTTGTTAAAGACTTAACTTAAAATAAAAAATAAAAAAACATGCGTTTTCTGCAGATCACATGAAATGTTCGGTGAACTATGCTACGGTCGGAAGGGTTGATATTCGCTCTCAGCTAGACACAGCTTATAGAAAATCCCTTAGAGATTTTATTGAAAATGTATCAAAAAATCGTTATATTTTAAACAAAATTGTAGATCGTGTAAAATTTTGTGGGGCATTCGAGCTGGCACTACGTGGCCATGATGAAACGGCTTTGTCTGAAAATCCAGGGGTTTTTCGAAGACTTATAAATTTTGTTGAGGAGTTGGGCCAAGATAGACCATCCGCTTTAGCAATGTTAAGTATCGAGAAATCGTTTATAAAAGGAATGTGCGTGCAATTTTAACGAACGTGTCATTCAGCATTTTTCCAATTCTAAAGAACGAAGAGTGGACCTGAGCTTCAAGAGAATTTAAAGCTCAATTTAAAAATAAGATATTTATTTTTATTTTAAGTATGCCTATTTTTAAATTTGTAATTGACCTCCCAATATAATTCACCACGAGCCGCCACTGGGTTTGCCTGGATAAACATTCAAAATCTTATTCTCAAAACTTGTTAGCCGTGTATTTAATGACACGGTTTTTTCCTGAAAAATGAATTTTCTTAAGTCAAGTAAACAATTTTAAAAGAAAAGTAAAAGTTATGTACATAAACACTTTAAATATCACACTGATTTGCCCACATCTTTTAACCGGATCTGTCCAAATTTAGAAATATTACATCACGCTCAGCCACTGCGACATCTTACATTGGCATGGACAGTAAAATGTTAAGTGTTATGTTGGCAAAATTTTACGTCTCAAATGAGAGTAATAAGTTCTAAGACGGGTTTATTGTGGGATAGATAAAGTAAATTATTTATACTCAATGAAAAACTACAGCCTTAAGATAGCAGGGGTAAATTAATAAACTTAGAAAAAGTGGGAAACCACATGTAAATATTGTTAAAAAAGTTTCGCAAATGATTTTAACTTCTCTTAGCCAAAATAAACCTTCATTTTGATAAAAAAATGGTTGCAAAAAGTCGAAATATCTCAAATATTGTTTCAAAGATTTTCGTAGTCAGAGGATGTGAAGCCCTTGGAAATTCATTTACCGCTAATGCCAATTCAGTACGGGTCTCAGTATTCTCTTCAGCATAAAAAATGAACTGTTCCGTCTTGTAACTCAAGCGTTATGTGAGACTCCAGCTATCACTCACTGCAGAATTGAACAGGACCTTAAACTCATACGGCTCCCGCTAATCACAACACAGATTGTTCAAGGTTCGTCGTTTATTTGGCCGACGTATAAACAAGTTTTGTTGAATGTTCAGTTGGTTCGGTGGTATAATACTCAACTTTGAATGGAGAGTATATGTGTTTGAATCCCCTTTTCTTTAACAAAACTTATAATTAATGAACATGCAGATTAGGATAGGTTAGGATTGGTTAGACTATAGTAAAAAGAGGATTTTTTTTAACAAAACCTATACTGTTAGGTAGATCTCTTTCGTTGGTGTTAATAATAATTTCATTTTCATTTAATAAATTCATCATAAAAATAATTTATAGCTATAAAACCACACCTCAAATCAATGAAAATCAACTTTAAAATATGTGCGCCCTTTAAAGTTTAAACTGTTGTTGGTTGGAACCGTATGCGATTTAATGTCTTGTCAGTATTTAAATCTACTGCTGAGTAAATAGGGGCGTGCGGTGAACTTTGGGACACAGGGGGCAATTTTTCAAAACTTACCTATTTATAATGTAGTTGTATTCTTCTGTCTTTTTTGCAAACTCGTCTATAATTTCGTCGTAGAAACGCGGATGCTGTGACATTGTCTGTACAAGATTGTTTTCAATCGCTAACAGAGTCCTGTCGAATTCGTTTATATTTAGTTTAGTGTATTCGTTTAAGCGCAGAAGAACAACTACGTTCTACTAAGGCACTAGTAGCTGGAATACGTGTGTTAAATCTGTTTCTTTCAAAAAAGCTAATAACTCACTTGCAGATTTTTTTTTTTTGATGTCTTCAGTCTTATATACAACTATTAGTTCCGAACGTAACAAAAATAAACAAAGTACTGCCCATAACGACGCATCAAATATTTTAACTTGGTTTCTGGAACATGTTTTCCCCTTAAATGTGTTAAAATTACACAATTCGAAAAAGTTTAGGTCTTTCTCTTAATAAATTTAATTCAAAATTTCGAAAAAAGTCGTCGATAACACGTCTTAATATCTCCGTGGGCACGTAGTTAAAACCGTCTTTTAAACTATCTAAAAATCTTTAGAGCTATTTAAAGTTTATGTATCCTACTTACCGCTATTCTCCAACATACTTTCAAATAATTCAATTAAAGACTCACAATGTTCAAAAATTGTTAATCTAGCCTGCCATTGTAATTCCAGCGCGTAGCAGCAACTTTCAGTAGTCTTCGCTTTGCAATTGTGTCCAAAGCTGTGTCCGTTTGGTAGATTTGGACCCTTTTCATTATTTTATCATCACTACTGATTGAGGCAACACTAAGTTTAATTTTTTCGCACAACAGTGTATAAAAATCGCACTTTTACTTGAAGACCGCCTAAATGTCCAGTCAACACAGCAGCACTGTCGTTGAGCAACCAATTTTTCTCAGCCATTAATATTTGTAATAAGTTCACATACGGTGCGTCAGTCGTTTGACATATTAATAAAACCTAAAAATCTTTCTCTAGGTTTCCGTCTCTATTTACAAATCACACCACAGCAGAAATCTGACTAAAATTGGTAACATCAGTCGTTTCGTCTAAAATAAGAGCTACAAAACGCATTTGCTTAATTTCTTCTTTAATTTTGTTTAAAATAATAGTCGAAATTGCAGAAATTATATCGTTTTGAATTTGATTTGAAGTGCCTTGGAACACACTGACCTGTTTAAAATGAGCTTTAAAACAAGGGACATACTTAGGTAATAGAAAAAAAAGATAATTGCATCTATTTGCCCAATTACGCTGATTCATCGTAACCTCGAAAACCAAGTTTTCATGAACCTAGTTCATGAAGGGCAAGAAAACACATAACATCAATAAGCCTTTTTAGCACATCTTTATTTTTATCACATACCACGAGTGTATGTGATTTTTATTACCTGATAGCTCATATCATATTCAAGGAAAGACTTCGACAAATATTGCTAATCCAATGAAAAAAAAAGATGCAGCTATAAAGGAGTACGTTTTTAAGCAAATACATTAACTACATGTGCAACTTTCACTACATGTATTTCTAAGAACAATTGGCTAAACTGGGTTGGCAGGAAGAGGTTTACACTTAATTGTTTGGGCATTCTTAAGAAATAGAGGTTTCTTGATGATAATGAGGAAAAAAGATTGATAAAGAACAATAATTTCAACCAATAAGTCTGACTAGTATTGTATTATTCTTCCGGTGGAGAAGTACTTTTTCCACTAAAAACTAAAAATATTTGGATTATCTGTTTTCTTTTGCAGTTAAGTTTCATCAAAACATCCTTTAATGTGGATTCCAAGAGGTACGTTAGTGGACTGGTAATGTTACCTTCTGTAATTTTAAACTGTTTCGTTGGCCATGAGGATGTATAGCCTTTATCAAGGATGCTTTTGTATTTGCTTGTACGAACTACATCAGTCAAACGAAATTTAAATTTTTTTGGTACGACTTTTATCTGACAATAAACAATGGCTAACGTTAATAAAAAGAAACAAATTGCTTAAGGCATAGTTCACTGACGATCATGATTTTAGATCAGAAGGACGTTACCGTGCCTCTGCAAAAGATCGTAGATTTCTTTAGTCCATTGGTTTAAAAATACGAAGCTAGCGAAAATGACGAAGGTCTAAATGCAAGAAAAAAACAAGACATTAATACGCGTCACTTTTATTGGTTTCATACCAATAGTACGATGCGTCGTATTATAGGTTTTCGTAATAGTTGGCAAAAGTTGTACCCATTCGTAGAAACTTCTAGCTCAAAAACTCCTTATACAGATAATTTTTGAACCTGGGTAGGAGTCGTTCAATTATCGCTGCTTTTAGAATGTGTTATTAAAAATTATTTGCCTTGATCACTTTGCAGATTTACTTGCGTACATTCCATTTCTTTAATAATGTCTTTTATTGCTTAAGTGACTTCAACACCAGTCCTGTTTCTAATTGCTTTTGTATAGACAAATTTGGAGTAGCTATTTATGCACATTAGGATATTACGATAACAATGATTTTCATTTGTACATTGTTGCATTGCCATAAGTGCTGTTGTCGTTTAATGATAGTGTATTTTCTAGGATTTTTTTTTGTCGCAGACCTATGATGTTCATTGACAATTTTTATTATTTCAAAGTTCCAATTCTTGTCGCTTGAGATACTAATCAAATTCGGTGGCTACCTCACTTAATAAATTATGCCTTCCTCAACTTTCAATTAACAGTTTTATAATATTTTGCTCACTTCATATCCTGTAATCCTTGCTTCTTACCATAGCCATTGTATGCTGAATTTGTCAATTGTAACATATTTTTATAGGTCTTTATCAGTTTGGGAGTCATCTTGTCTATATGATCTAATACCAGCGAATGTCTTAAGCATATTAACTTGTAAAGTTCCGCATTCCGTTCAAATGTCGCAATATTTTTAGCTTGGTTTCATAGTGCCATTTTACTAGCAGAAAAACGTATTTGTAAATTACCCATATACTTCTTATTTCTATTTACTTTTGTAACATAATGTAACCCATAAACCGTAATAAGTGGTTTTCTTTTTAATCTGGTTAAATATGAATCAGTTATAGTATGTGCAGATGAACGACCTCTTAAGGTGTTAGTTGATATCGTATAGATTTGTTGGATCGAAAAGGTGTTTCTATATATTCCATCAAACGTCTCGTTTATTAGTGTATCTAACGATGTTTCAGCATTTGTATCGTTTGGGATTAGTGTTGATGTTTTAAACGAAAATTTCTTTGAAATGCTCATACTTGATGCATGTAATGGTTCTATGGATGTGTTGACACATTAAAATTGTGTTTGTATTTGCTTACGAGATTTTTGTGTTACTACATTAAATATAGAAGTCAAAGGTAAATCAATCGCCTTATAAAATTTCTCCAATTCAAAGTTATCCTATACATGAGTACCTGTAATGAGTTTAAACTTTTTTCGAACGTCATTCGTGAAGGTGATGTTACCAGAGTATGAGCATTCACTGGTCTTACTCTGGGCAGATATAGTTATCAAAAACCTTGACTTCCCAAAATTAAATCTGACAAATTTATTGCTGCCTTTCAAGTAGACATTATAAAAGTACGCATGATACGTCTTGGTTGTAATATTATCTTTGAAGCATGCCGTAACTCACGAGAATGTGATATTTTATTCGCATTCGATGTTGATGTGGAACCGGGTTATAAAATAACAAAAGAACCTGAAAATACTATTTATTTCTTCTTAAAGCTTGAAGAATATCAATTCACACTATCACTACGCATTCTGGACGATAACGGTGAATTTATCGATTTTCACGAAGAGAAGATCATTATTAAACTGGATTTAACAAACAAAAGTAAGAATGGGTTTTCATTACAGTCGTCAACCGTACATGTTTTCGTTGATATATTTAACAATAGAAAATCTTAACAAAAACAAACAAATTGCTAAAGCGGAGTTCATTGACGATCCTGATTTTAGATCAGAAGGACATCGCCGTGTCTCTGCAAAAGATCGTAGATTTCTTTAGTCCATTGGTTTAAAAGAAGGAAGCTAGCGAAAATGTTGACAAATAGTGAACAAATTGAGGTTTTTAATAAACCAATTATTGATAATTCCAATTCGCTATTAACATTTAAACCAAATACTATCTATCTAACATTAGCTTTGCTATTCGACGAAATTCGATGAGATGGTTGGTAAGAAAGTTGCAGTTATCAGAAAACCAGATATAACTACAACCCTTAAAACTTTGGTAGTATACAACTGAAATCCCTTCTGACCTGCGGTTGAGGTTTAAATGAAAGAAAAATAGTCAATGTATGGTATTTCGGAACACTATCATTGGTCCTCTTTTTTGACACTAAATCTGATTTATTAATTTATCTGGATTTTTTGCATGTTGACGTAATCCTTGGCTAATCTCAACGTTATCCGGGCAATTCAACAAGATGGGGCACCACCTCATTACGCGGCACCTCTTAGGGAGGGATTATCTCAATGAAATATTTTTTAACAGGTGGACTGGATGACGTGGTCAAATTGAATGGCGGCCAAGGCCACCTGACTTGACTGACTTTAAAAATAAAGTTTACTGTAACAGACCGCCTACGATTGAAGCTTTGAAGGAAAGAGTAAGGGTAGAAATACATCGAATTCCAGATGTATTTGTTACGAACGTTCAAGAGGAATTCATACATACATTATTATACTGCCAAGTAGTATTTTATAGATTCGAAGATAAACATAAAATACGACAAAATCATATCAACTTGCAGTCTGATTTATTTATGACTATTTCCTCGTAGGAAAGTTAAAAAATCTGCAAAATTATGAATTAGAAAATATGGAAAACAAAATATAATTTTAATACATTTCTAAATTTTAAGAACTGCCATCTTCAAACGAGTTGACGGGAAGACATCAAATTTGGTGTACGTAATCAGGGGAAAATACCTTTCAACATAACCCACGTTGTCTTTTTAAAAAATGTAGACATATGTTATCACTTTGACAGATGTCAACATAGAAACAATTGAGTGTTACTAAAATATGGGAAATTTAAAAACTAAGTTGACGTGCTTTTTATTTTTTTTTTCTCAAATATTGTTTCTTTAAGGCATATTTTGAGGTTTCTAGACTTTATTGCCGCGCTGTATGTACTGTACATATTGATGAATAACTACGTGCTGAACTAAATGCGTCATGCTTTATTTTCCTTTACAAAAGAAAGGATTTGTAACGAGGGAAGTTCCGGGTAAAGATAATTCACCGATTTTTTTATATTTGTTGTTATCCACTATAAAAACGTTTTAATTCAGAAAATGGAATTGTGTCGAATTTTTAAACATTTTATTAAGTCGCCAATTTGTTTTGCCATATAAGATTCCCACTATAATGTTTCTAGTTTATCCCTGCTTCACACTTGATTATTGTGTAAAATGTCAAATCAATTATTGTTATATAAGTAGCCTTCCCTGCTTTTTTAAAAATTCATTAGGCCATTTTGTTGTACTACATATTATTTTTATCAAATTGTTACCATTCCATCCCTATAATATGACCATTGATTTTTCAAGAAAATTTAAAGTCAATTGAATAAGTAGTTTCTAAGGTATGCGGCGTACAGACTGACCGACAGAAATGATTTTCTGAGTGTATTTTGTCAGTGATTTTTTTTTGTTACAATAAGTACAAATTAGATCTTTCGACAGCAGCGTGGTGCAAGATATATAAAAAAATTACTACAATGTCCTTAATCTACTTTTCAGCTAATGCAAACATGAATAAACAAAGAGTATTATTAAACCTTAATATATGTGTCTGAAATTAATATGATTTTTGCCTGTATTTAAGCACTTTGCAAATAATGCGGAAACATATTTAATAAAGCTATAGTTCCATCTATAAATAGAATAAACTGACAAATATTAAAAAAATAACTGAATTTCAAAATCATCCGTTGATTTAGCCAAACGCCATCCAGTGGCTGGTTGTTTATACTGATAGAAAGTAAGAACCGATTTCAAGCGATGGAGCTGTTAATACCGCAGGTTTGCTTTTGGTCATCTTTGGTTATAGCCCTTGATATACCGATTTTCTGCAACTGAAAGTAACCAAAGTGCGCTTGAATGTGTTAAGTGAATCACAGTGAAGGTTGCTGTTTTGTTTGTTTTTAATTAATCATAAATATGATCGGAAATTTTTTAATATTTTCCATAGAGGATTTGTTTATGTTTATTGATGAATTGTTGCAAATTCTGCAAACATTTATTTTTTACACAAATGCTACGGAAAAAATTATCTGGCATTTAAACGTAGAGCGGCCGTTTCGAAGTCATCAACAATAACTTTGTATTCTTACACAATTTTAATATCGTTCCGACACCGCCTTTATATTTTTCATTTAAACATTATGAAAAATACGAAAAGAAAACTAACTATAAACAACAAAATAGCACCTTGATTATGAATTTAGAAAGAGATAAATAATACAATAACCTACCTCCCGAGCAGCGTATTTACCGGTTATTGAACTGTCAAATAATAACGTAATGAAGGGCTAGTTAATGACGTCACAACGAAAAGACCAAAACCGTTTGAATGCAGTTGGTAAATACCAATAATGACCGGTATATATAGGTCCATCGCTTGAAATCGGTTAAGGTTTGGAAAATTTTAATCAATTTTTTCGCTTACCTAGCATTTATAAATGATATTAGTTCCAAAAAATAAAGCCTGTTAATTATAACAAAATAAAAATCACTTCAAATGCACTGAAAACGACACTGAAGCTAGGTGCCATATTTCACATTAGGAATTCTTTCTTGTAGATTTTTACTAAACTTAATTTTCAAATTTCAATGGAACTGTAGCTTTTATAATGTGAGGTAATCTTGTGTCCTAAAATAATCATAATACATCGTACCCTTTTCTTTTATACTCTAAGCACCCCAAAATGAGGCAATTTATCAATTCCATGGACCCAAACGTCTAATCCAACGATCTTCAAACATGTTTGTAAATTCCTGGCTTACCTCATTTGTGCAGTGGGCTGGTAACCGTTGTTCTTCAAATTTGCAATTCAATTCAAATTGTCATCGTAAATGCAAAAACTGAACTGACTGTCCATCAACAAACAAAAAATATTAAAACTAAACTTGTGTGTGTTGAAACGCCATTCTCGTAAAAACTTGATTTTTAGAAACCTAAAAATGGCTATTTCTCCGATTAAAAATTCCCTCTCGTGAAAATTGAGATTCGTCAGCCAAAATAACTATCTTTAAAAATCCAGGTTTTCATCTCACAAAATTCAACTCGTTTTGGTGCATCTTCCGGCAGAAGAGCTTGCAAAGTGATTAATTTATAGCCATGTATATTATGCTTTTTTAGAATCCTTTGAATTGAAGAATATGATATACCTAGATAATCTTCTGCGCTTGGATGGATTTTGGTAGTTTTCTTTCTGCTCTGCTAGTACCAAATTTATAGAAATTAGTCTGAATCCTTCTAAACTTTTTTCCAGTCATTATTGGCAGCTGGGGATAACGTTCATTAAAAAATCGACATGTTCTCTATACAATTCGCATATAAAATAAATTTAGGATATCAGAATTTGAGTAACTATTTGCCATTCTGTCTTAATTTGCTAACGTTATTCAAAACCAAATGCTCAAAATTAAAGTAAACATACGGACAATTCGACGACAAAGACAAATGCCCAATTCAAAGACGAGAACGCCATCGCCAAGGCCCACTGCTCAAAAATGAAGTTATCATATCATTCTGAACTCTTTATCCGAACTAAATCTGCTTAGCTTATTTAAAAGGGAATTTCAACCTGTTTCAGGAATCGTGTTGAGCAGGGGCGTGCGGTAAAATTTTAAGAAAGGGAAGCAATTTTTAGAAACTTACCTTTTTGTAAGTAATTCGATTCTTTAATCATTTTTTGCAAATTCGTCAATGACGTCATCATAAAAACGTCGATGCTCCGACATATTTTGGAGAAGTTTATTTTCAATGGACAACAGCGATGTATGCGAAAGTCTCTCCTGTCCCGTTGAATTTCTCACGAAATTTTGTATACGTTTAAGTGTTGAAAAATTGCGTTCTACTGATGAACTTGTGGCAGGTATTGTCAATACTAATGCACACAATTTCGACACTTCGGTGTCGGTATCTTCCAGCTCCTTGTCTTTTAAAAATTGCATTAGTTCCTTAGCGTTATTTTTTGAGCTAATGTCATCAGTTTCGTAAATCACTTTTAGTTCAGATCGTAGTAACACTCGGTCGAAGAACTTGCCATAATGAAGAAGAAGAGATTTAAACACATCTTCTGGAAAAGTTTTTCCTTTAAATGCATCAAAATTGCAGAGTTCGAGGAATTTAAAATCATTTAAACCGTTAAATCTATAGTTTATTTGTTACTGAATTTGATCGATTATTTCATAAAAGAGGCGTCTGTATGATGTTTGAACATCTCCCACCTTGTCTGTTCGAAGACGCTTGACTTGTGGCTCTACATTTAAAGTCATCGTTTTCTCCCAAAAGAGGTCAAAGTCATTTCTTTTTTATCTTAGCATGAACTTAAAATCATCCACTTTTTTTAGGCAAAAAGCAATATCATTTGTTTTAGTTGGTAATATATTAAAAACATTGTCCGAGAATGGAAATATTTCTGAAAATATGTTCAACAAATAATTAAAATTAAAATCTCGTTTCAAACAGTCCAAAAACCCTCTCGAACTATTTATTGCTTCTGAGTCCCACGTTTCATTATTTTCTACTATATTCTCAAATAGTTCAATCAGTGATTCACAATTTTCAGATACTGTTAACACAAGTCTTCCATTATAGTTCCACTTAGTAGGAGCTACTTTGGGCAATCGTTTGTGGACAATGGAGTACAAAGCTTGTGTACGTTTTGTTGAATTGGAAAAAGAAGCAGCCTTGCCACTTAAAGTAACGAAAAATACTTTACACTCTTTAATGTGATTGATGGACTGGGATAAAACTAAATTTCATTTATGAGCAAAACAGTGGACAAACAAAGCACTCGGGAAATTTTCTCGAACTTTAGCTTGCAGACCCCCTAATTGTCCTGCCATCACTGCAGCTCCATTATAGCTTTGAGCAACTAATTTTTTCTCTCCATTAATTTCTATAGTAACGTTTTAAACTACGGTATATAACGCATCTGCTGTACGATTTCACATTCTTAAAACCTAAAAATCGCTCTTGAATACTTCCGTCTGTTTTAACGTAGCGTATTACTATAGATAATTGGCTAAAATTAGTGATATCAGTTGTTTCGTCTAGAACAATAGCAATGAACCGCGCCTCGCTAATCTCCTGCTTAATTCTTATTAGAATAATGGTTGCAACAGCGGAAATTAAATAATTCTGGATTCGATTCGACGTTCCGCGAAAAACGCTAGACTGTTCTAAATGATTTTTTAAGCAATCTTCATATTTAGCCATTAAACTAAGTAAATCTTGAAAATTTCCTCTATTTGAAGAAACCCTTGTTTCGTCATCACCTCTAAATCCCAATTCGTGGTGTCCGAGAAAACAAACAACATGGATAAGTCTTTTTAATATTTACCTATTTTCATCGACTAGTTCATTGTGTTGGCGGTGACTAATTTCCAACTGTTTATTAAGGGCGTGTTCAATTCTGGTTTTGCAGAAGACTTTTTCTTTTATGACGGCCTGCAAATGCGCTTTGGACATAATGTCTTTTTACAGCTTTATGGAAATTGTTTAAATCGGAAAAACCAGTTTTATTCCAGAGACCTTTTTCATTTTCAAAAAGTAAACATGGCCAACAAAATAATTTACTTATATTTTCACACCCTGTTAGCCATTTAAATGGTTCGTATTGTTTTTCCGGATACAAATGTCTAATACAGTTTTTAATTTTTGTGATTAAATTTTTCATAGGCGGTTTTGCCCTTCCTTTGGAAATTATTTGAAGCTTATCAGCGAAGTTTAATGTTGAAAATCCCTTTATTATTAAGACACACACCACACACTCACACACACTCTTCTTACTAAATTCTCCAACATTTTCAAAGTTATTACGTCCGTATTATTGTCTTCCATATCGCACCATGCACGACGCGTCGTACGTATCACACAACACACGGATAGCCGTTCAAACAAAGAACTACTCCAACGATAGCTTCCGCCCCCACTTAAAGAACGCGACTGAAATGCAAAAATTGCAAACAGCCGGTGGAAAGCTCAATAACCTCTAGCTCGATTAACAGGAAATCAAGCATACAGGACTTGGCTGCAAAGAAGTTAGCGGCCCGCATAGGTTCTATTCCATTTTCTATTGTCGCTCGGTCGGACTCAAGGCCGCATTTATCATGGGCTTGATAATTAAGATAATGTTTTAGCGTTTTTAATATAAACTAAATTAATGGTTTCCTATTTCAAAAATTACATTTCAGAAGATGTTTTTAAATGTGTTCAGATTATTTGTTGCGTTTAGATTGACAAACAAAAATCTTTTTTGGCTTTTTCGCAACTGAATAAGAATATTTAACTTTAAATTAATTGAAGCAGATATTTAATATAATTACATACCTCAACATGTAGACTAGTCTGTCTACGGAATGTTTCGATACATAATATAAATAATATTATTTAAGCAAGCATAAGAAATTATATCATTTACCTTAAGTTTTTATAGACACATAGTAGTTGTACAAATACTTTCATCCTATCGGGACTCATCAGTGCGCCGATCGTAAGAGAAACACATTAAATAATAGAAAAGAATTGATTTCAAAATTTTAAAATGTGTCAGTTTGTTTGACATGTAACCTAGATATGAAAAAAATGATAGTTTGCAGCCATCTATAACGTTATTTTTAAATGTGTTCAGATTATTTGTTGCGTTTAGATTGACAAACAAAAATCTTTTTTGGCTTTTTCGCAACTGAATAAGAATATTTAACTTTAAATTAATTGAAGCAGTATTTAACATAATTACATACCTCAACATGTAGACTTGTCTGTCTACGGAATGTTTCGATACATAATATAAATAATATTATTTAAGCAAGCATAAGAAATTGTATCATTTACCTTAAGTTTTTATAGACACATAGTAGTTGTACAAATACTTTCATCCTATCGGGACTCATCAGTGCGCCGATCGTAAGAGAAAAACATTAAATAATAGAAAAGAATTGATTTCAAAATTTTAAAATGTGTCAGTTTGTTTGACATGTAACCTAGATATGAAACAAATGATAGTTTGCAGCCATCTATAACGTTATTTTTAAATGTGTTCAGATTATTTGTTGAGTTTAGATTGACAAACAAAAATCTTTTTTGGCTTTTTCGCAACTGAATAAGAATATTTAACTTTAAATTAATTGAAGCAAACATTCCGTAGACAGACTAGTCTGCATGTTGAGGTATGTAATTATATTAAATATCTGCTTCAATTAATTTAAAGTTAAATATTCTTATTCAGTTGCGAAAAAGCCAAAAAATTTTTGGTTGTCAATTCAGAAGATGTTTTGTAATTTTTTTTGGGGAAGCACTGCTTCCCTTACTTCCATGGACTGCACGCCCCTGGTATGGAGTGACACACCTAGTTTTTCACAAATTTGTTAGATGGCGTTGTTTGTAACGATTATATATTTTATATACTTCTCTTAGGCTTAAATATAAAGACTAATAAAAGACGAAAACCGCATTCCGATATCTTTATTAGTTTTTAAGCCATTGCCAAATAAGTGTAAAAAATAATCGACAAAAAAAGTTATGCTTTTGTATTACAGTAAGTAAATTGATAGATATAATTTATTGGTAATAATTACACACAGTGCTTTTACACGTCAATAAAAAAATATACCGTACTATAAGATACTACTTAAAAATAATAGTAGTAATAATGATAACATATAAGAAAAACATTTATGTTCACGCAGGTATAGAGTTAAAACACAGTCACAAGTTAAAATAATATATACACAGTTGACTAAAATTTTACAAACTAAAGAATATGTAGACGTTTGTTGATTATTGAGGCTTATTAGAGATGTGGGGTCATATGATTGAAATTGTTCAGCTTAAATTCAACTGTAGAGTAGAAGGCTTTAGTTGTAAATATCAAAATATTTCTCAACTATATTTTTGAACTTTAAATATTCTAGTTCCTTTATACTGCTAGGCAGTTTGAATGCCAAGGTAGCTCGTAGCATTTCTGGTTCTTGCCAGTCGGTGAAAAGATGGGACCAGATGTTCCGAATGTCGTAATAATGAAGGTTTTGACCTTATGTAGAGCAGACATTGCAAGATAAAAATACAAGGGAAAGTTAGGCAGGGGGGTACGTGATCTGCTTTCCTTCGAACATCAAAAGTGAGGGCTGGGTTTTGCTATTGTTTAAACTCAACTGATTTACCGAAAACGAATCTAAAAGGTTCGTTTGGGTCTCAGCGATGGTGCTCTGTATGGATATTAAGGGAAGAAAATTGAAATAGAAGCAAATGTCCTCTGCAAAACAGATACACTTTGGCTTGAAGCACTGTGTTAATGGGATTGTGACATCTCAGGTCATTGATGTAAATAACAAATAAGACAATTTCAATACTGAACCCTATTTTATATTGAGTTTAGAACAGGTATTCCTATTGTAACTAACGTACTATAACCTGTCAGATAAATAAACCGGATTAATACCTGACTACCCGTACCGAAATTATAGTGGCTTGTTAATAATTGTGTCCTGTAATTTGCCAACTTGCTAACTCAACCACAATTTAATCAAGTGCTTAATATATTAGGAGGCACAGACCCCCTCTAACTGACGCCTTTGAAAATCTCGATTCTGCTACTGCACACAAATTACATGATACCTCCTATGTGATCGACGTGAGCCAAAATTAAGCCCCGCCCCCTGTCCTTGAGAGCACACTTGTGCTATATGGTTTGACCTTGAAGGTGTGTGACGACATATGACCTTGAGTGCACCACCCACTCTTTTTGTCCTATGACCTTGAGAGCGCACATATGCTATATTGTTTGACCTTGAGGGTCAGCTATCTTCGTGAGACGTATTTTAACCTTGAAAGCAATCATAATAAATATAGCCTTAAACGTATACCTCGTCATATTTGCTTTAGCATGGTTTGTAGCACCATCTGAGGTGTTTATACTAAATCCAGAAACCATAACCTTCAAAGCTGAATAAAGGTACTGTGTTTGCGCGGTCACAATGTGTCACATTGTGTGGTGTATTCTGATTATTTTTTTTAAATTTACGATAATATTGTGTTTTTGAGTGCTAAATTAAACTTTAGTGAAACTAAGGAAATGCTTAATAAGGATATAGATTTTGTTGAACAAAGAAAATTTTCGTCATTAACTATAAGGAAAGTTTTTGTAGTTCAAAAAATTGCTTTAAAGATGAAACGGTTTGGTAAAACTTTTCATGCAACGTTGTATGACAAAACGCACGATAAAACATTTCAATTTTCTTTACCAAAATGCGTTATCGAAACCATTCTGAAGATGTTATAGAAATTATAAATAACTCGAATGGGATGTATACCTCAACTTATTTGGAACAAAGCCTACAAGTAATCCTGGAAACTAATACTAACAGATCGATTTTTAAATTTGGCTGTTTAGAATAAACAAAGTTTAAAGTTATTTACTTAATTTGGTATTATTTACTTCTCTTAATTTGGGTGCTGAACTGAGTGTTTAGAGTAAATTTCAAATTTTAAAATTATATTCTCCATTTCATGATACGGGTAACTTTAAAAATGTAAGAGAAAAACAATTTTTTTTTATAATAATTTTACAAATCAGAATATTCAGACATTTTAACAATTACTGTTTGAAGATGTGTGACAACAGAATCCTTATGCCAAGTGAAGACATTGACTCTCGCATGATGTGGTTGTCGGGTAAGTTAAGGAATATGGCAGAAGAGATTCTACATTTTGCAACAGATGATGGGTCAGCTGTTGATTCAACAGTCAGTCAATATAGGAAATACAAGAAAGATGTCATTAATTTCATGTCAGGGGCTCATGTATGTGAAAGACACTTTTATGGTTCTATCAACTTCGACTTAGACTTAGACTCATGGAATTGCTATAGAAGTATGGTTTGGTCGCAGCTGAAAACGACAATGAGGTTGTGGAAAATGGTGCCAATGCAGATGGTTTGGATCGTGTAGGCAATACCGATGATGTTACTGAAGAATGGAACAAAATGGATGTTGACGATAAAGACAATGAAAACTATGAAAATCAAATAGAAAATGAAAAAGTAATTTTGTAAATAAATAAATATTGATTGTATTAATGTATTTTTGTGTTATTTGTCTTGTTTTCAAAATTTCTCAATATAAGTATAGAGTATTTTAAGAACTAATTAGTTCAATTAAAAAAGGACCCTGAAATAATTATGTTTGTTAAAAAAAAAACAAAATAAGCAGCTGAAATCTAGATAGTTTTCTGACGTATCCTTGAAAATTTTGACCTTCTACATTGCCCCACTCTTCACATACATTATGTGTGATCTTCTAACACAACCTTGAAAAGTCTGTATATACACGCGCTTAAACATGGAAATTATTGGTTTATTTTCATCGTTTCTTCATTAGTTACGAATTAAAACCAAAATAATTTATCAATGGATCTGCTGAAAAGAAAGTAGTGGTCTTTTCACAAAAAAAGATAATGATCGTTCAATAAACGGCAAGCAGGTGTGCGCTAATTGTGAATATTATGAAGTGATAGTGTGAACCAGAGGTTTTTGTCATTGGTGTAACAGGGAGTTTATAAATGGTACACTGTACCAACGAGTGGCATCTCCAACATCACCACCAAGTGTTAGGAGAAGGCTTAATTTTACGCTACCAATACATCATCGCCCGATCAAGCTGGTCCTTCTAGAATCTTGCGGACTCCGTCACCGCAGTTTAGTCAAGAATGGCAGCGATGGACGGTTTCTTCTTCAAGAAGCTCTACCCCATCAGATGTAGGTTCTACCTTAGACACATCAGATGAGGAAGATTTTTTCAGGAGCTTAGCGTCGAGATAGATGAAGAAGAAATATTTCGGAACATTTGTCTGACGAGAAGCGAGCTGAGGCGGTTTGGTTACGAGCCTTAAATAATTGATAGTTTGTAAATAAATGGTTTAAGGAATTTGTATATAAATAGTTTTAGTAATATTTAAATATTTAGTTAATTAAAAAAAATTGTAACGTTGTAAATAAATATGTATGGTATTATTTTTTGTTGGTGTTTTACTTAGTCGATAAAATGGATGTATATTGGAAAGGCTAATAAAACTTGTGAAAATGACAACGTACACAATATTTAATTGTATTTTTGCAAATAAAATATTAATATTACAGTATTTCTTTTATTTTAAAAAAATGTAGATGTAAGTATAAAATCTTTTGAAGTTTTAGTTTAAAGTAAGAATGGGTCGAGTTAACATTGGAATTGACAAATTGGTCGCCAAAAAGTTAATAAAAACATACAAATATTACGCTGCCCTCCAGGAATTGGTGTTAAGTTTACTGTTGATCATCAATATGATGTTCAAGGAAAATCTTTAACTAACGTCGCAGACCCTACAAGAGGTAGTGATATTGTAACTCAAGATCATTTTTTTCAAAAAATTCATAAGCTTCGATTCCTACTGGCCGAAATATTAAATAAGGTGGCTAATCAAAAAACCAAAATATTTAATGATTTTGAAAACATGATATTTTGAAAAGGATATGTATTCAAAAATGGAAAGAGTTGAAACAGTATTATTTAGACTTGAGAAGGAAGTTGCTCAAAAAATTAGAGAAACTCGTAAAAATTAGATGCCTTAAATATCGATCATAGCATGTATTGACGCATTATTTTATAAGCATTAGTTTATTCCTTATAATGCCATACTTTGGTGAACAAAATCAGTTTTAGATAAACATGAGTCGTGTTCACAAAACAATTGATAAATTTGGATGTCGAATGGTTAGTGAAAATGTACAATTATTGCTGAGGTCACCAGGAATTGGATTTAAGCTAACTCCGGACGTTCAATATGATATGCAAGTAAAGATGCTGTTACCAAGGATTATGTGCTTAAAGAAATGCAGAAATAAGGCCTACAAATAGTAGAAATTATTGACATGATGATTATAGCTTATACGAACCACAACACACAAACGAAATTTGAATTTTGTTGGTGTACTTTTATCCAACTATATGCATTAATACGGGTGTTCGATGTAACGTCTATTGTAGGTTTTTCGAGGGTAAAAGTTGTATCTATTTGTATGAACCTCTAGCGAAAAACTCCTTATACAGAATATTTTTAGTGTGCGTATGATTTGTTGAACTATAACTGTTTTTTTGGTACTGTACGGGGTGTCCCAAATTCGAAGGTGACCATTGGGATCTTGGAAACCGTAAGAGATACGAAAAAGTTTAAATTATGGCAAAGTTGCGTATTTTGGTGCTCAATAAAATGCCGTTTGGAAATTGAAAAAATTCCGACTAATTTCGGAGATAACCGAAAAAAACCGAAAGTTCAAATTTTTTTATTTATTTTCTGCTGACTTTATTTAAAGAGATATTACAAAACAAATTGCACTTTTTCATTGCCACTTTTTTAGTTTTTTAAAGTGGCGTTATTACTTTTTTGATTTGACGTTTCGGTTTTTCGGATCCATCATCAAGTTCATTTTTTTAAATACGGACCTGGATTTTTTATTTCAAATTTCGAAAGAGCTCGAAATTCTAAGCACAACAATATATCGCACATATTATTTTAATCAATTATAATACTCTAAAATTGGTAAAAACATAATTTATATTTAAAATACGTTAAGGTGGCTATGAAACAATAATAAATCCATGAAATTATTATTTTAAGTTACCATGGAGATTTATACTGACGTTTACTAATATAATACTCATTGTAATGTTTTTTTTTTTTTAACTGTAACACACAGCTATAACGCGCCAACGTTGTAGCAACCGTTTAATAGAACAACACAAAAATTGTTTGTAACCTTTATTTAGAAAAAACTAAAGCTAGGTATATCAGAAGTGACAACATAAATAAACAAACTTATCGAATTTTTAAAACTAAAGTATACAAAAATAATTACATATTATAAAAGGTATTCAAACTGAAAACCCTGTGCTTCAATGCATTTTGCTGCAAGTCTACGAATTTTTAATATCGCCCGTTGTATGGTTCTAGCAGGAATGGCTCTAACCTCCCTAATTAAATTTTCTTGAAGTTGGTTAATGTTATCGGGTATATTGCGATATAAACGATTTTGTAGAAACCCCCATAAGAAGTAATCCAACGGATTAAGATCAGGACTTCTCGCAGGCCATCGCACAGGTCCAGTATTTCCGATCCATTTATTTGGAAACAAGGCATCTAAAAATTGTGCAACTTCACGTCCATTATGCGGTGGTGCACCATCCTGCTGCCACCACAACTGTCGCAAAATATTTAGTGGCTCGTTTTCGAGCAGTTCAACAACGTTTTCTAATATTAATTCGCGATATCTATTTGACGTTAGGGTACCTTCATATATTATTGGACCTAGAATTTTATTGCGCCACATCCCGACCCATACATTGAAAGATACTCTTCCTTGTGCTCTTACTTCCTGATGTTGATGAGGGTTATCTACCGACCAATAATGCTCATTATGTCGGTTAAAGATTCCATAGGTTGTAAAATTACACTCGTCAGTCCAAATTACCTTAGATAAAAAATTGTTATCTTCCTCACATTTATTTTGAAGCCAGTTACAAAAATCCATTCGTCGGATATCGTCACCTGGTCTAAGTTTTTGACTAAGGTGAATTTTGTATGGTCGATACTTATTGGCTTGTAATGTGCGCCATATTCGCATTCTAGGTATTTGCAACTCATTTTCGTAAAACCTAGTTGACCCCCTAGGAGCATTATTGACCTTAAATGAAAAAAAAGTATAAGATATGAATTTAAATTAAAACTTTATTATTTTACCGTATTAATGATGTTTTCCTCTTCATTTTCATCAACTCTACGACCATATTTATTTCTAGGTTTGTTAAAGCTTCCAAATTGTAACAAGTTGGTATCAAGTTTAGCAAAATAATTTTCATGAGGCTGTCTTCGCTCGGGATATTGAATAAAATATTCTTGACTTGAAAGTCTAGAGTTTCGATTTAATTTGTAATAAATTCGTAGCATATCACGTTTTTCTAATTTGGTAAACATTTTTTATTAGTTATAACACACAATAAATAATAAAAACGATAAAAGAAAATGTCACTGTAAATCACCATAGTAACGTAACTCAAAATAATAATCAGATGTTTTTTTGTTTCATAGCCACCTAACGTTTTTTAACATTAAATTTTGTTTTTATTAATTTTAAAGCCTTATAATTTATTGAAATAATATGTGTGATATATTGTTGTGCTTAGAATTTCGAGCTCTTTCGAAATTTGAAATAAAAAATCCAGGTCCGTATTTAAAAAAATGAACTTGATGATGGATCCGAAAAACCGAAACGTCAAATCAAAAAAGTAATAACGCCACTTTAAAAAACTAAAAAAGTGGCAATGAAAAAGTGCAATTTGTTTTGCAATATCTCTTTAAATAAAGTCAGCAGAAAATAAATAAAAAAATTTGAACTTTCGGTTTTTTTCGGTTATCTCCGAAATTAGTCGGAATTTTTTCAATTTCCAAACGGCATTTTATTGAGCACCAAAATACGCAACTTTGCCATAATTTAAACTTTTTCGTATCTCTTACGGTTTCCAAGATCCCAATGGTCACCTTCGAATTTGGGACACCCTGTACGTCTGATAGTGGTTAATGTTGCAATCCTTGACAAGATTTTGGAATGTGTTATTAAAAAATTCTTTACCCTGGTCGCTATGCAGATTTGCTGGGGTATATCCTTAGAGTAAGAATTGAACTGAAGATCGCAATCCATTCATAAATCACGTTAGGGGTATGCGCCAACATGGTTCCCCTACTTTTCACATTCTAACCAATGTTTACGATAAATCAAGATGTAGGGATGGTCCATGTCCAAGTACCTGATATTTGGGGAAGACTGCCAGTGGCCGCGCGAATTTTTACTTCCCCCAAAAGGAAGAAATCGTGAAAAAATCATCGTTCCAGGTTTTTACAGATCTTCACGTTTTGGGGTCCCTAAATGCCGAAAAACATTTCCCGTTTGTGTCGGTCGGTTTGTTTTCGGTATAGCTAAAAATTTTACTATTAACTTTAATTTTCTTTAATTTTCCACAAAAATTACGTCTGATACAAAAATAAACTGGTAAATTAGTGGTACGATTTGAATATGACAGAACCGAATGACGGAGTTTTAAAATATTTGATGTACGAAAATAAAGAAATGGGTCATGCTGCATTATCTTTTACAAAAGGAAGGATTCTTACTTATTCTTTAATGAGGCAAATAGGTATTTTTACCGTTCTATGGCATGATTTCCATTGTTTTCACAAATGTGTGCGGATTTTATTAATGCCAATAATAAGATTTGCGAGAATAAATTGTGATACTATACTAAGATTTAGAAGTCACGAAATCACATCGAAAATCACGAAATCGAATAGGCAAAAACGAAATTGTTTTTCACTTCTTGAATTAATTACGTACAAATTTTAAAGAAATAATCGTTCCTCACTTCACTATTTAAAATCAAACCATTAAGTTAGATAGAGATATTGTTTTTAAAGTTTTAAACTAACAAACAATGTTCTTAACACGCTTTTATTGACTTCACTACTTGTCTGATTGTATGTTGATCTGTCTGGTTTAAATCATGTAATGGATTTTTCACCATTTCTACATTGAGTACCGATTATTTTCAAATTTGACATGCATACACTTTCGGATATAAAAAGTTCCATTTTTTTTAGTCAACATTTAGAAATTCAAAATGGCGGCGCCAATACGGTCGTCGAATTTTGTTACTTCTGTAAATTATACTGAAAATTTAACGAGTATCACTTAAGAATGCGGAACAAAATTCGAAATGGCGGCGCCAATATAGCGAATGAATTTTGTCATTGGTACAGATTCGGCTGAAAAATCGGTATCTAGTAAATTTTAGTCATTATTTGACAATTAAAATTGGCGACCCCAACATGGCAGCCTAATTTTAAAACTTTTGCAGATTTGATTAAAATTCGGCATTTGGGGGTATTTAAGACTGCACATCATAAATTTTTGTCAACATTAAAAATTCAAGAAGGTCGTGCCAACATGGCGGCGGAATTTTAACAGTTGTATAGACTTGACTGAAAGTCAGAATCTGGGGGTATTTGAGAATACATATCATACATTTTTAGTAAATATTTAAAAAATCTGAGTACGAATGTCAAGATTGCCAGCGAATTTTAACATTTATGTAGATTTGATTTAAAATCGATACAAACAGTGCAAGTCATACATTTTTAGTAATAAATATTCAAAATGGCGATGTCAACAGTTGTATAGATTTGACTGAAAATGGATATTTGGGGGTATTTATGACTGCACATCGTTTTGCTACTATGATTAAAATTATTTTCGTGTAAGCGTTTTTTGTAGGTTTACTATTATTAAAATGGACACACACTAAACAGCGACAGGTAAAATATACAGGGTGTCAGAAACTCTGTGAATGTTTCTGTAATGCTTTTCCGATTGTTTTGAAGCTCGGCATGTTGTATATACAGGTTAAAAGGGATTTTAATACTAAAACACCTTTTGGATTTCCACTAAGACAACGTATCTGTTTTTATTATTTGTTGTAAAATTACGACAATTTTATAAAAACATTTCTTGCAATAAAGAATTCATTATATTTTTAAAAAATTTGTTTTTTAAAAATATAATTAATTAAGGGCATGTTTAATTTGTATTTTCGCAGCACAAAGGGCGTTCATTAAGACAGTCTGCTTTATCTACATATCTAACAATCGTTCAGATTTAAACAAACCTACATTTTTTACCTCGACAACTTTTTTGACCATTTACCATACAGGGTTTCCCCAAAAGAACAGGAACAGTCAAATATCTCGGTAACAGATTAACGTAACGTTATGAAGTTTGGAATTGGGAAGTTATCAATGGTACCATATCTAAAAATAATATTTACAGCGTTGCTGGTTTTATAGTTTTTCCGATAGAGCTCTTAACTTTATTTTTTTTAAATGCAATACTATGATTGTTTTTCGCTTTTAATGTTCACCAAATCAAAGTGTTTTCAATCCTAAAATGTCAAATTTTTTGTTTGGAAATTTTAAAAGATATGGCAAGTCCGCATTTTTATTCAAAAGATCCGGAACGGTCAAATATCTTGATAACGAATTAAAATATCGTTATAAAATTTGCCATAGGCAGGTTATCAATAGTGCCGGATCTAAAAATAATATTTACAACGTTGCCAGTTTTATAGTTTTTCCAATAGAGCTCTTAGCTTTATTTTTTTAAATGCAATATTATGTTTGTTTTTCGCTTAAAATGTTGACCAAATCAAAGTGTTTTTAATCCTAGAATAACAAATTTTTCTTCTGGAAAAAGAACCGGAACGGCCAAATATCTCGATAACGGAGTAACATATCGTTATAAAATTTGCTATAGGGTGGTTATCAATAGTGCCATATCTAAAAATAATATTACCAACGTTGCCAATTTTATAGTTGTTCCGATAGAGCTCTCAACTTTAATTTTTTAAATACTATGACTGTTTTTCGCTTATAATGTTGACCAAACCAAAGTGTTTCCAATCCTAGAACACCACATATTTCTTATGGAAAATTTAAAAGATAATATCATATTTTCATTCAAAAGAACCAATATGGTGAAATATCTCGGTAACGGATTAACATATCGTTATGAAATTTGGTATCGGGGTATTATCAATAGTGCCGGATCTAAAAATATTATTCGAAACGTAGTCAGTTTTATAGTTTTTCTATAGAGCTGTGAACTTTACTTTTTAAATGCAATACCATGGTGGTTTTATGCTTATAATGTTGACTAAAGCAAAGCGGTTTCAATCCTAGAACCTCTTTTTTTTTCGGGAAATTTTGGAAGATATGGCAAAACCGCAATCCAAATATTTCAGTAACGGATTAACATAGTTATGAAATTTGTCATTGGGAATTAACAATAGTGCCGAATCTAAAAAATAATATTTACAGCGTTGCCAGTTTTATCGTAGATAGAACTCTTAACATTTTTTTAAAGCAATGCTGTGATAGTTTTTTGCTTATACTGTTGACCAAACCCAAGAGCTTTCAATTCTAGAAAATCAAATGTTGCCTCTAAATTTTTTAAAAGATATGCAAGATCGCCTTTCCATTCACAAGAACTGTAACGGTAAAATACTTCGAACATCTACAATATTTCGGCATCGGATTAACATATCGTTATGAAATTTGCCATAGGAAAGTTATCAATAGTGCCGGATGGAAAAATAACATTTGCGACTTTGTCAGTTTTATTGTTTTTTCGGTAGAACTGTTAACTTTGTTAGAACCATGAAGTATAAAATATCAAATGGCTTTTTGGAAAAAGCTAATCAACAATTATCATTGTTGTCAACCATCTGTCATAACATTTTGAAAGTTACATTAATCGTTATTAAGATAAAATGGGCTTTGATTAAGTAAAGCTGAATGGATTTAAAGATTAATCTATTGGGGTTACGATGCTAAAATAAAAAGCTTTTAAGAAGTTTGTGAATTATTTAATGCTTTACATCGAGAGAAACAAATTAAAAAATCTACAGTTTTTCCAATAATAAAATGATACAACAACCATAATATATAAAGACTAGCCAAAAACTGGCTGACTTAAAACAGCCACTACAGATGACAATAACTTGATTATCTGATGATAACTTAACTAGAACTAGATGTTAAGTGTCTAAAAAAAATAGCCTAATAAAAATACACTAGCAAAGAGAAAATACTCGTAATAGAAAACTTCGTAGTTCAAAACTACTGTAATAAGAAAATTAATAAACTAACTGTGATTAAATAACAAAATACTTAAAAGTTGGAAAACTAAGGGATACAATAATATTTAAGAGTGTTTTATGAATTACAATATTTTGTGTGTTTATAGTGTGGGCGCTTGGGAAAATTATGTATCTGGAAGTGAACATCAATGAGTTTAGACCAGTAGACAATTTTACTGGAAAATCCATACCTGCTACATTCAGCACAGTTGAAAATTGGGGCTGTGATGAGATTTGTGATGACATATTGGTTGCAGGAAACATCGCTAAAGTAATAGCCCAAGCAAAGCAGCACTCGGTTGGGTTCACAACGTTAATCACGGCCTTCTATTTTCTATAAACCTCGGTAGCTCGATGTATGATGAACCGACTACTGGTCTAAACTCATTGATGTTCACTTCCAGATATAGAATTTTGTCAAGCACCCACACTATAAACACGTAAATATTGTAATTCATAAAACACTCTTAAACATTTAAACATACCTGAATCTTTTTCTTCAAATTCCGTAGATTGGGCCTTCATTGCATCCAAAAAAATTGGTATACAGTGTCCAAATCATCCCCAACCGTGACTACTTGATTCGTTGTATAAACGATTTGTCACTGTAGACGTCCTGAGATGGTAGCAGATATTGACCAAGAACAACCATGTTTATTTTCAGAGCACAAATCCAACACTTTCTCCTTGATATCATCAAAAAACGCCATAAAATCAACAAAGACACTGTCGCTGCTCACACGATATGTCGCAATGCGCTTTCTGAAGTCACTACCTATCAGTTCTACACTTTGCGACAGTGGTACACATGAATTATTTCTATGCGTCAGTGTTTTTTGGTGAGCCGCCATTCGGTTTGCTGGATTTGTAACATTAGAAACATCACAGCTTCGTATTTTTGGTGATGGTGATGAGGGTCCTGCAACATCCAATCTTATACGTTTTCCTCTACATGACTCTCTTTTGTGACGCAACAGACTGTAACTGCGGCTAAATGATGCACCACACATATCACATGCGTAACTCATATTTAATTTAGTTGAATGTTTAAGTACACGTCTCGGATCAGTTCTAGCAGTAAATGCTTACACCATAAATCTGGCTTTTATATGAAATGTGGGAGGCACAAACGTTAAAAGAGTGGGGGATGCATTCAAGACCAACTGACATCACATACCTTCAAGGACAACTAGCAAAAAAAGTGGGAGATGCATATGGTCATATGGCGTCACACGCCCTCAAGTCAGGTCAAACCACATAGCACACGTGCGCGCTTAAGATCAGAGGGCGGGGCTTGATTCAAGGACGAGTGGAGGGGGTGTAGCACTATCCGTATACTATTACTACTGCAGATTCATAGTTTAGCCACAAGTTCTTGTCAAATGTTGGGTTTTATAAGCAGACAAGCGAGAAGCTTTAATAACGCTAGACCATTCCTTAGCCTTTGTTACGCATATGTATACAGCATACGCTGTATACATATGCGTAGATTTGTTTTACATTTTTGTTGTTTTATTTGGGTACAACTCAATTTTTTAAAATAAATATTTGATTTAGTACAGGGAGGCAAGTAAGTGACTATAAAATCTAGGGGTCTTTCAGTTTATTTAATCTAGTTTTTTCCCACCCCCTAATCTCCGAATAAATTTACTAAGGGCCTAATTTGCACGTTCAATTGACCACGTGTTTGTATTGACGATGTTTTTTGTTTTGAAAGTCAATAAAAAAAAATTAAAACTAAGAACGTAGCTATTTCTACCAGCATAATTGAAGACCTTACGCACTATATGGGGCTCATGAGACCAGTGCAGTCATTTTGAAGAAGAACAATAACGTTACCCAGTTGAAAATGGTTGTCATTAGTAATTGTAACCAAAACCAAAAAAAAAAGCTGGAGAGTAAAAATTCTTGAAAACTTACCAAACTCAAGTAGATATTTTATATCTTACGTGATCCTTAATTAAAATGTTCTTATGGGTATGGAAACAAATTGTTGTACAGAGTGTTTTATAAAAGAGACCAATTGAATTTTCCATTAAGGTTCACATAAGAAATGAAAAATATCTCATTTTGAGAAGTCGTCTGTAACATTATGTCTATAAACCTTAATAATCCCAAATACATAAACATTTAATGAACGAATAACCAATTACAAAGGGCAAAGGACGTAAATTTAAATGTAATTAATTAGATCAAAATATCGTCAGTTCGGTGTTAAATTCCGACTTAAACTTCCTCGAGCCGCTTACAAATATCTCTCCGGTTATAATTTGCATTTTTTGTTACGATTACTCAGTTTATTCGAATTATTTATCAGATCAGAATCAGATTACCAGGCTGAGTCAACATGTGTTTCAGTCGACCATGCTAACAAATTCTCCGTTTCGGAAAACTTCTCTACCAAACCTGCAATATACAACAAAACCTTAGGAATTTTGCCAAATACAACAAAACCTTACGAATTTACCCAAATTCAACTTCAGACATACATTTCAATGATAAGACAAGGTAAATATGATGTGTGTACACCAACAATATTCTTTAATCGCCTCTATGAAGTAAACAATAAATACAAAAAGAAAATGTAAATTAAACAAAACCAAAATAAAACCTATTTAACAAAACGATAGAGCGATTAAATAAATCCTTGTCACATTAACTGTTATCGTTTACATCACTCTCAGAAGCCGTCATACTACCGCTTTCGTAAGCGAAAGTAAAATGATTCATTTGGTCAGACATTCAGACCCCTTCCATATTTTTTTCGAGCTCGACCTGATCCTGAAAGATCTTTTACAATATAACGATCATGATCTAAAATCTTTGTCACTTCGTAGGGACCTGTATATGTGGATAGTGGATACCAACTTTTGGTTCCTACCCTGGCTGCAGAATTTGTTCTTTGTAGAACCACAAGATCTCCCATTTTATACTGATATGACACTTTTCTGTAGCATCATATCGTTTCTTTTGCTTTTCTTGAGCATCTGTGGTACGAAAATAAGTCTCGTTTCTAGTTTTATCTATATCACCGTCGACCACGTCGGCAACTGCGGTGTTACTCAAAAATAAATCAGTCAGAGGATGTTGATACGACATTTAACAATATTTTATTTAATGCTCCACTTGTCCGTTGACCCGTGGAGTTGCAGTTCTATTTAGAACTAGTATTATTCCTAAGTCTTTGGTAAACTTCTTAAATGAGTCACTGGTAAAACATGTGCCTCGATCATAAATAATCCGCCTGTGAACTCCATATAACCTTTGGAATATCCCTTCTAGGAAACCAATCACAGGTCTTGCTTGAGTGTTTTTACTGCTACTTCGTAAAAGCGTCTATAGCTACTATCAAATGTTTGTTTCCTTTACTGCTCTAAATAAATGGTCCTAGGTCGTCAATATGCATAATATCTATATGTGACGAAACTTTATCAACCGGGTTAAGAATCCTTCCTTTTTGCCTGGACCACTTTTGTTATAAGGACCGCAAGACAAGTAACGATTTTCATATTTTCTTATATGGGGAAACCAATAATTATCACTGATGGATTTAAAGTCTTTTCAGTTGCAAAATGCCCTTTCTTGTCAAGATGATATAGTCGAATGCGGTCTTATCGTGCGGGTTTAAAGGTCACCAACATTATGAACCAAATCAGAAAACACAGTGAATACCAAAACGTTGTGTGATTCTTTTATCGAGCTATTAAATCTCGATGGGCTATTTACAAATATACAGGGAGAAAGAAAATAGTTTTTTTTTTATTATATTAAGCAATATTATTAAGATAGTCACTTAATATTATTCTATATATTAAATGCCGAGGGACTAAATAAGAAAATTCGCTAAATATGTATTTGATTAAAATTTTTTGGTTGGCAAAAACAAAAATACACAAAATGGCAAGGGTCTTAATAAGTCGGAAGGCGGTTCGAATCAGTGGAACAATCAGGATATGTTCTGTTTATACAGCCACTTAATGAAAGTGAGATTTTTTTTATCAATCACCAAAAATTATGAGCCCCGCTTGACCTAAATATCTAACCACTTATACAGTGTCATTTATTTAAATGCGGACCACCCCTGTGCAAAGAAAACTAGTTTTTTTTTATTGTGATAACAAAATTTATTTTGCAAAAATATACACTTTTGTTAAAAACACAAGATAATTAGTTATTACTTCCCTCGTGAGATTTTTTCAGATCTTTACGTTTAAGGGTTCCTAGATGCCGGAAAATATGTTTTCTCAATTCCATCTGTCTGTAGGTTTGTCTGTCTGTTCGCGGCATAGCTAAAAAACTACTTATCCGATTTCTTCAAATTTCAGTCTAAAATTAAGAGCCATGCATGCGAAAAATACGGGCTATATATATATATATATATATATATATATATATATATATATATATATATATATATATATATATATATATATATATATATGTTGATTTTTAGTCCGTCACGGATGGAAAAATACAATGTGTTTTCATTCCGGGTGTACATCCGTTCACTACTGTCGTTCTGAAAAGAACAGTTTTGCTGACGTTTCGCCAAAATCACATTTGGCATTTTCGAAGCTTTCTTTCTCGCGTCCGAATAGAGACTGAAGTGTTAGTGACTACGACGCTTCCTTTTATACCCCCACCCGGGGCCGAAGGTTATATCTGCGCAGCCGTTGGTCGTTATTTATGTTATAGGATAGTGCTGTTGTTGCGCTAAATGCGCTTGAGTTTTTGCGATTTTAGATTTGTCGATTATTGTCTTCCATACTGTTGGTAGTTTTAATGATTCGTCCCTTTTATTCAAATCACCTTATTTTTCTATTTCAATGGCTTCTCGAGATTATTCTGGTCTTAGAATGTTCTATATTGGCAATCTCCCTGCACCTATCGAAATTTATTTTATGGCCGGTTTCCTGATGATGTAGAAATAAAGCTAAGGTTGTTTGTTTATTTCTGATGCTGAGTTTATGCTCTTCCACTCTTGCTGATATTCGCTTGTTAGTTTGCCCCACATACAGCTTTCCACAGTCCTGGCACGGAATACTGTATACTCCGTGGTTTTCCAGTTTGATTTTATCTTTCGGGTTTCCAAGTAGTTTTCCTATAGTTGTTTGTGGCTTGTGTATTGTTTGTGTGTTGTGTTTCCTAAGAATTCTTCCGATTCTGTCTGTTGTGCCTTTTACATATGGTAAGACTACTTGTTGCTTTCCCGGTTCATAATTTTTGTCGTTCGTTGTTCGGGAAACCTGTGCATTAATAGCTTTCTCTATAGTGCGATTTGTGTAGCCATTTTTCTTTAAAGCATTAGATATTACCATCCTTTTGTCTCGTCTATGTTTCAGTTAATCGCACGGATCTGGATATTTGGGTATTTGCTACAGTTTGAATTTGTGCTGGGTGATGATGTCATTTTGCATTTAAATATCTGTCTGTATGTGTCGGTTTTCTGTACACGGTGTATTCGAAATGTCCGTTATGCCGTTTTGTGACCAAAACATCTAAAAATGGTAGTTTGTTGTTTTCCTCTAACTCTAGAGTAAATTTTATTCTGGGGTGGATTGAATTTACGTGAATCAGAAAATATTCGAGCTCTGTGTGACCATGTTGCCATATAATAAATATGTCATCCACATAACGAATCCATAATTTGGGCTTTAAACTTACTTTCTCAAGAGCTTCTTTCTCGAAGTATATCATAAATAAATTCGCAACTACTGGTGATAGCGAGGACCCCATTGGAGCAACATCCATTTGTTTATACATTTGCCCGTTGAATAAAATAAGTATTTTTAAGGCGATACTCCGAGAGTTGTATTATATGTGCCTGGAAATCTTCGTTCATAGCAATCTTGTCCAATGCTTCGGCGATGGGAATACTGGGATATAACGATTTGACATCTAGGCTTGCTATGATATCGTCTTTTTCAAGAACGATGTCTCGTATAATTCGAGTGAAATGCTCCGAGTTTTTTACAAATGAATCAGCTTTTTCTGCAGCTGGTAATTTCAGAAAGATATTTCTCCAGTTTTTGTAGCGGCGAATTGACAGCACTAACAATAGGTCTGATGGGCGCCCCTGGTTTGTGTATATTTGGTAAACCATAGAGTTCAGGACATCTGCTTGACTTTTCCCGTGGTATGATTTTTTGTTGAATTTCGGGGTTTATTGGTTACCTTTTTATTTTATTTTTAGTTGTTTTTTCTAGGTACGTTGTCGGGTCCCTTGGAACAGGCCTATAACAATTGTCTTTTAGGATATCCTACATTTTTTGTATGTAATCTTGAGTATTCATAACCACAGTTGCGTTTCCTTTATCTGCTGGAAGGATTGTGATATCTTTATTTTTTCGAAGGTTTATTAGGGCCCCTTGTTCAGTGGCATTTAGGTTTTGTTTTGGTGCTTTGCTTGATTTTAAAATTCTTGCCACCTCTTGTCGAATCTCTTCTGCTTTTGTTTCTTCAGAGGAGTCAAGGACAGCTTCCTCTCCAGCTATTATTTCTTCTTTAGAGATTTCCTTAGGAGATATCGCAAAATTAAAACCCTTCCTCAGTACGGATTTTTCACTTTCTGAGAGACGGTAGGATGATATATTACGTACTAATTTCTCGACGTCTACTGATGATCCTTGTGGCTGACTCGACTTTCTTAGAAGATTGTCATACTTTTTCGAAATTGTATCTGTCTTAATATTCTTATTTGATTCTGTTCGCCAAAAACCCAAAGTTTCTATGCGATTCCACAATAAAGGGTGAATGATGTTACTTAGTTTAAGGTGTAAATTTTAAAGTTCTTTCTCGGTCTCGGCTAGTTATTTTCTAGTTTGATGGATTTGTTCTTTTAATAACGCCTTACTAGCATTTTGAAGTATGGTGTTAGTTTTTCTAGTTTTAGTATGATAAGACAACCGTGTAAAAGTAGGAAGTAAATCGCTGTCACGACACTTTATTTGAAAGGTTAGATCACTTAAGAGATTAGTTTTCTTACCTCTCAGTTTTTCATACTCTTGATTGTCTTGAAGATCTCCTACCCGTAGAGGTGTATAGTGTTGATTTTTAGTCCTATTCTATAATTATTTATTTATTGCCTACAAAATTACAAATGTACTAAAAAAGTAAACAACAAAATGGTGTCAAGTCTAACAAAAAAAATTTTTAAATTAAAATTCACTGGCTAATATCCAGGAGCCAGAGGCAAAAGCTCAGAGAATCGGTATAAGGAATGTACAGAAAATTGTGCACGAAAAAAAACCGTAATTTACTTCCGAAGAAGATTAAGAAAAGTACACGAAAAAATCAAAAGGCAAAAGACTTAAGTCACCATGCAAAAATGGATATTCATAATGCAATTTATGATTTATACACGTCAAAGACTAATATAGTCCTTCAGAAACTTTTTAATATTATAGACTAAAAAATATCATCATCACTTAAAAAGTCCTCATCTTGTGATTCGTCCTCAAATGGCGCAATGATCATTGGTGCTATTTCGTCATCTTCTTTCCGTATGTTCCACAGATTTCTTCCAGTACTCAGGCGTAATATAATTTAATGAATCTTGCCAGACAATTTGCACTTCATCTGATGTAAGACCATAGTTCACGTGTTTTTCGTAATATGACTTTGCCCCAGCCCATATTAATTATATTGCGTTAAACTAGCAATGGTATGGCGGCAGTCGTAAAACCTCATGTCCATTTTCCCGTAATATTTCATCTACGGCATATATTGTTGGTTTTTAAATAGATTTTGCCATTAAAAGAAGTTTTAGTTTCAGCATATTGGGTAAAGGATTTTGTTTTTGTTTTATTAGCCAGTCATAAATATCACTTTTCCTCCAGGATGAAGTAGGTTGTTTATTTAAGATTCTTGAATGATAAGATGTATTGTCTAGAATGATTAAAGATGGATCATCTAAATTTGGAATCAGTTGTTCTTTTAACCACTTTTCAAACAGTTCGCAGTTCATATTATCATGGTAGTCCATACTTTTGGATGTTGAAAAAAACAGTAAACTTGCACCTGGGAGAAATCTTGTTGAAGAACCTGCATTGCAAAATGATGAACCGTTTTCCCGTCCCACATCCCTTTTTTCTCTTGACACTTTTTACAGACTGGTCCTGCCCAGATTTCGAACCACTTCCATTAGAAAATATCCAAGTCTCGTCTAAAAATACCACTGTTCTAAATTTTGAATTAACATTTTCCGTGTATTTCTTTAAAAACTGGATATGCTGACTTGCTATATGTGGCAACTCGTATAAAAATCTTCGATTACAGACCTTTTTATATCGAAGACCCAACATTTTTATTAATTTTGACAACGATTTTAGTCCAATTTACATCCATTTTCACAGTCACTTAAGTCTTCTGTCTTTGGCTTTCTTCGTGTACATTTCTTAGGCTCTTGTAAAGAATTTTACCCATGGAATTTAAGAAATTTAAAATATACATTTGAAAGATTACTTTTTTTTAATAATTCCTATACACAAAAATTTATCGATGAGGCACTTTTTCAAATTATATCCAAAGAAACTAAGGTTTCGGAAGGTTGCACTGAACTTGTTTTTGGCGTATCGCTAAAAACATATTTTTCACAAACTTAATTTACGAACTACGTAAAAGACTGATTATATTATAATGCTTTATAACACAAATTGATTATTTCTAACTAAAAGTTAGAAGTAATTATTATATTAGACATTATTAAACGTTTTTAAACATAATTACAACTGGTAAATAAAAAGAGAGCGGGAGTGTCGTCTGTTGGACGGAAATCCAGTGTGCTGAGGATGCTACGTTGCCAAGTTTATTTTATATATGATCTATATAAATTATATAAGAAAAACAAAATGCATTTGTGGGTTGTGGATCGGTACCAGCAGGAGCGCGAAGGCACTAGGTGGATTGGTACCGGGTTAGCACCAGGTTAGGCGCCATAGGCGTCATCGTTAAAGCCCTAAAAGACAAACAATGCCCAGAGGGCCGATGTCGAATGTTAGGCTTCCGCCAGTGATGCACCCGCCTGTTGATTAGTGTTGACCGCACTAGGTAGATTGGTACCGGGTTAGCACCAGGTTAGGCGCCGTAGGCATCATCATTAAAGCCCTAATATAAAAGGCGAACGACAGCGAAGTGCATCACTGTCGAAAGTCTAATATTTGGGATCGGCACAGGGTGTCGTAATATCACATTTTTTGCAGAAATCAAGTAAATTCTACATGAAAAATAAGGCTAAAATAAAGAAAAATGAAATCCCTATGTATTTACATGCACTAGACATTGGAAACAGGCCTAGAAATCATCTTCTAGAGCTTCGAACCAAATCGAATAATAAACGTAACCACACCTAATCTCGAAAATTCGATGGAAAAATTCCATCCAATCATTTCAAAGCATTCAAGTGTTCCAGCCAATCAGATTCAACCACGCTGAACTCGGATTGGTCTGATCGATTCTAGAATTTCTATAAGTATAATAATTAATTAAAAATATTTCTAATCAAAATATCTTAATGAAACTTCGTACAAATGATCGCTATTATATGCGCAACACGCTCATATAAAAATCTTTTCAATATCACCTTTATTTCTACTTCAAATCAAACGATTAAATTTTTTCAAAATCTAAAAACTAAATATTTTACAAAACTTTTAACATCCCCAAAAAGGCTTTATCAAAACACACATTTTAGTAAAAGAATGGTTAAAATCCGTCCAGTAACAAATGAGAAAATTAACTTTAAAGGAAAAAATTCAAAAATACGAGTTCGTTAAATTTTAAATTTTCAATTTCAATCTTGAATAAAATTTTTTTCTAAACCAGACAGACAAGTGCCGTAAGGACTAGTCGAAAGAGACCCCTTAGGGCTACCTTGTACCCAAATTTGAAAAGGATACATAAAGAAACAACAAAACTATGAACAAAAGAAGACAGGCGTCGCGAATGCCACTCCCGAAAAAGGACGCTACGTCCGTAGCACCTAAACGCGACGTCGGACGTAAAAAAAGTCACTAGAACAAAAATGTTCCCATTGATCCAATCTACATAATATCAAATTTTCATAATGATAGGAGAATTTTTGCGAAGAAAATTTTTCAATTTTTTGGACTTAGCCAAAATTTTGAGTAAACAAAAAATCAAACTAAAAATATCGACTTGGGATCTTCACAGGATGAAAGCCCTTACAAAAAGAAACGTTTTATATAATAAAACCTTTTTCGAAAAAACCACTAGGAAACCAGTAAATCGACGTTGGAAGGACATCACCAGGACCTGGTGAACACTTCCAATATCTCAAGAACGACTGATAGAAAAAATCTGATTTTTTACAGGAGTAAATAATTAATAAAGATTAATCGTTTGACAAAGTTTAGAAGCCATACCAATTTTTTATTTTCAAAAAGAAAAAAGTTGGAATAAAAATATAAAACTTGGCTAGAATACGTATAAAGTGATACTATTCTAGGGAAAAATCCCAAACTGAGAAAATTCTCAAAAACACAGATCCCACGGGACTTCAAAGTTTCCCGGGAGATGTTACTTCAAGAAAATCTTGTTCGAAAATGAACCGAAAATTCACCAGTTTCGTTCACGGGACTCCGCCCAGAATGATCAGGATTGGTCTAGAGCGTGCAAAGGGGAGTCGCCGTGACGTAACATTTCGATTAATATAAATATGGACAGAAATTTGTTTCGAAAGCATTCGATCATTTCTTTACGACCAGTAATACGTGTTAACTTCGTGAGTGAAAAAGCATATATTCATTTACCCTCCTAAGCGTCGGAAGCAGTGTTATTTGTGCGTTTCTTTTTGTCATTCTGAGTGATACAGCCGAAGCCTACTAGAGGAACCTTGCACTTTGTTCCCAACGTTGGATTGCGCCGGATCTTTGCTTCGAAAAGTGCCATTGCACTAAGGTTCTTAGTAGAGCTTAGATTGTGAAGATCGTCCTCGGGAATTAAATCTGGTTCTCCTGATTTATGTCCTAGTAGGAGGCATCTGGAAGAAATAAAACTGGCTGTCTAAATTGCGTGAGGAAGAAAAATTGTAGGTAAGCTGTGCCTCTGGTCTCCTTCTCCTCTAAGCGTTCTCCAAGCTCAGTTTTTCTCCAGATCAAGTTTCCATTCTAAGCTAAAAACTCCAATCTAACTAGTGCTCAAGTGTTAAGTAAAAACTCTGTAACTTCTGGTATTTAATTATCACTCTTTTTCAAAAACGCAGACCTGTTTACCTTTGCTTATTTTTGGGAAATTTTTGAATTGCTTTTTCTCACTGATTTTTACCGAATTGCTCACATATAAAAATTTTGATAACTTGTGATTTTAAACTTACCGATTTTTTGACTGCAAATTATTTACTATCTTGTAACATTTTGTATTTTATTTGATTTGTATTTTATGATCTACCCTTAATTGGGCGAATCATATTTATTGTAAAAATACTGATTGTGACAAACCGATTTTGATATTCTCTGATTGACTAAACTTAATTGTTTAAACAAATTTGTAAATAATAATTACTTGAACTTGTATTAGGTAAGATAGGATCCTAGCTTTTAAGTACGCTTGGTGAATCCGAACTTTTAAAACTTAACGATCCCTCCAGAGACATAGCACGTCAGTTCCTGAAGTTCTCAATCTCTCTTAAGTGTAGAGGATTGTTTATTATAAGGAACACTTGGCAAAAACCGTGCATTTATTTTGACTTATTTTGATTTGATTTGATATATATATATATATATATATATATATATATATATATATATATATATATATATATATATATGACTTTTGTATATATTATAAAAACTATCATAAACTTTAACTTTAACAAAATATTAATTTTAATTTTTTATTTTTAATATTTAAACATTACAAACATTTTCGTGTCTAATATCCCAAGCGGCGTGACCCGAGTGGACTATTAGATAGGGACATTTGGCAAGCTTGAAAAGAATATCTTTTTGAGTTTTGAATTTTGACGTTTTAATTTTGATTTTATCATTTTTGATTTTCATTTTTAAATAGCTTTGCCAGCTTTTTAAACAAGACTAATTTTTACCTGATTTTGACTTTATTAATAATAATAAATAAAACTTAATTTTTAGTGTAAATAAAAAAGATATTCACTTAGTTAGTTCATCTAGGCTAAGTTAGTTTGTAATTTGATTCTAAAGTTGTTACTAAAAGACTTTACTGAGCAGTCACAGTGTTGATTCTTAATTATTGTAAACAAAATAGCAAATACGAGAGATTTGTTATTCTCTTTTGATTTTGAATTGAGTATTGAAAAAGTGAGCAAAAAGACAGTTCTAGTAGTTGTGGTCAATTACTAGTTGTTTGGCAAAAGACTGTTGAGCGAACTTTGAGTAAATCTCAACATTTAATAAACTATAAACAATAAACTAAAGCGTCAAAGTATCTACATGAACACTAATAGTGACAGTGCGTAGTGCTTTCTTTGAACGTTTCGACTTAAAATCGAAAGGTGAACTATTTAGTGGTGTAAGGACTTTGAAAAGCCTACACACGGCTAAGGCCATATTTGATAGGAATTTATAAGTAAATAAATCCATAAGATTTTTGTAACTAGACTTAGATTTAGGGATAGGACTCCGCTCGGGTTACGTTACTTTAGTTTTAAGTGACTTTCCCCCGACTGACTCCCGTTGCTCCCTAATTTGTTTGTTCGGCAAGTCCGAACTTTGGAAACTTTAACTAAATTTTTTCATCACTGACTACCAATGGCTACTCCAACTTCTGGTGTAGTTCCCAAGGGTGGTAGATCAGCTATTCATTCGCCCAGCAACACCGTCCCCCTTCTTGAGCAATCGCTCAATCTCATTCCTGGCGAGGGGAACGAACATTCTAAAATTCCCCGGGTGAGTGGTGGGTGCCTGACAAGCTTGTCAATTCAAGCCCCTGTTTACTTAGACAACCATGACAATTCATATCGTACATACCTAGTAGACGCCGGAGCTACTTGCATGGAGAACGTCTCCAGGGAGGTACCCCGTGGAAGAGAATATCACTATGAACCATCATTTATAAATCATAGATTCCATTCTAATGAAGAATTAAATAAATTAACAACAACGAACGAAACTATGTTGCTCGATAGTAGCCGAAAGCGCGATTCTTTGCACACTTTATATGCAGACAGTTCGTTGGAAATTAGAAAACCCTATAAAAAAAAATCTCAAAACTCTCTATTTGAATTGGATTTCTCTCCTACTCGACAGAGTCAGGGTGGGGAATCTGTTGTCGACCTCCTTTCCATCTGCGAAGGCGGCGACATGACAAACCACAAAAGACATCAGGACCGCAGGTCCATACAAAAAACAAAACAAACACCTACAGGACACCGGGAAGGTAGTCTGTATTCTCTGTTCACAAAAGAAGAAATGGAGCACAGCGTCCCCGCAGGAGAAAGACGAGGTGAGAAGGCTGTGGCTCCGCCCACAATCAAACATTATTCGATTAAATTCGATCCCACACGAGAACATGGCATCTTGGATGGGGAAACCCGTCAAGGATTGTCTGTGTTCAAAGGGAAACAAAATAATTTTGCGAATACAACCCATCCCCATGTAGAACATGGCATCCCTGGTGGGGAAACTCATCCGAGAACCGCTATGTTCGGGCAAACAAAAAATAATTTTTTAATACAGACTCCGCCTCGCATACGAGAACATGGCATCCCTGGTGGGGAGAATGGAAGGGATGGGTCATTGGAGAATATCTTGCCCAATCTTTCGGAAGTCCTCACACAAGAGGCACACAAAAAACAAGATTATTACTTCAATGAACCCAGCTTTGTCCATCAGGGGGCAAAACAATCCCCGCAACGTACCTACACACGAATCGAGCAACTACCGTCGGTAGACCTAGAGGGAGGTAACCGACAACACAAACAACACACGGACGACACATTACTAAATGACAACGCGATTGTCAATACACAACTTGAGATCGCGAATCGACTGTCAGAAATGGCAATGTGTCTGGCATCCCTACAGAGACCCACTGAAAAACCCAAAAAACTAAAAATCACATTTAGCGTGAATTTTTGAAAATTATTAGCCAATATTGCGCACAACAAAATATAAATGACCCATACGAACAATTGGATCTCATCAAGACCCAATTGAGGGAAGAAGCCCACAAATGGGCCAGCACGTTTACAAATTATAAAATAACCCTTCTTCAGTTTTGCGACCGCTTTATTGCCAAATTCGGATTTTTGGATAAAATCACGGATTTGAAAACCAAATTATACGGGGAAAAACAAAATGCGAACGAATCGTCCGAAAAATTTATTTTCCGAAAATACACTTTGTTTACACGTCTTGAACCTGATGGAAATGAACAAGGATTAATCTCCCTCGTCATTTCACAACTATTACCGGAACTAAGATCCAGAATACGCGGAAAATACTTCCAAACTATTTCTGACTTGATAAATCTAACGTCAATGTTAGAGAAAGACATAGCGGAGGAAAAAAGAAATAGATCCAGTGTACAGGGTCAAGCGAAAGTTGTAGTCCAAAAACTTACTACATCTGCGGCATCTAATAATAATAATAATAGTGGTTTTAAACATATCTCTAGTAATGTTCAAAATAAATTTCAAAGCCAAAATATCACACCTAGATTTGCAACAAATCAAGGTAACAGCGGTCCAAGAAATACCAATTTCCCAAGTGCGCCGAATACTAATTTCAATAGAAACCCCATGAATTTTCAGAATAGAAACTTCTCGAACGGACAAGGTCCACAAAGGAATTTTGGCAGCGGCCAAAATCCTAATTTTAATCGCAATAATAATAATGGTAATAATCAAATTAATAATAATAATAGCAACGGAAATCGAAATTTTGCGCAGAACGCCCAAAATAATAATCGACCGTTCAATTCACAAAATACACAAAATAAGGTCCAAAATAATGCAAACACGCAAAATCCAAAAAACACTACACAACAAAACACACAAAATAAACCCCAAAATCAAACTTTCAAAAAGGTAGCGGTGGTACGGCAAAATGAAGCCATGCCATCGACTAGCCGAGTCAATGAATCAAACAATTCAAATAATTCTAATAATAATAATAATAAGAAAGAAGAAAATCTCAAAAAACAAGTCAAGTCCCTGCAAAAGCAGGTGGCTTCTCTAAAAAACCAAAAAGAAAAGAAACCAGATCCTGAGTGTCCGGAAAACTAAAACAGGGCCGGCCTCAGGATCAAACTAATATTGACATCTTTTCATCTGAATACCAAAATTTAATGTTTAATAATAAAAATGTTAACCACAAAATTCTTCCAAATTTAAAAACTAAATTTGTTCATAAAGATTTAAACTCTCTATTTCCCGAAGTGGAAAAAACCGTGGAGGATTCACAGGGCATCACCCTCCTCCACGCTTCACAAAAAATTAAAAATAAAAAGAAAACAAAGAAACCAAGGAAGAACATTGAGCGAGCTTCCCAAGAGGCAATCTCGAAGGGAGACAACGTTTCTTCCAAATCTAATGTTCCTTAAGTTAAAAATAATTTAATTTCTAAAGAAAATAAATTAAAATCTTTTTCAATTTCAACTTTCACTTTGAGTGTCGGCCCGCACTTTTCTTTCGAAAAATCTACAAACACTCACACCTACACAACACACACACCCGAGGGTGGTGAGTCTAAAAACTCTCACCATTCCTCAACCACACACCACACACTTCAAACACACTCTACACCACACCAGCCACTGAACACTTTTCAAAATTCAAACCATATGACACTTTGCAAAAATACGGAACCTAACGTTTTAATTAATAATAATAATGATAATGGTCTTAGTAAAGATGAGAAGGTAGGAACTGACGGTGATAAGTCAACGACTTTTTCACACGTCGTAGGGAATAGAGTCCCAAAAGTGAAAAATCCGATACTGAGTGTCACTCTTGGAGGACGAAAAGTACGGGCACTTTTGGACACTGGAGCCGGAGTGAATTTGTTGTCGGCCAACTTAGCTCCAGATTCCCTCGACACGTCAGAAACAAGTAGTTTGGCCCTAGCTACCAGTAGCGCAAACGCGGAGGTACTAGGCACGTGCCATTGCATCTTCGAGATCCAATCGGCGGTTTTTGCGGCGAAGTTTTTCGTCATTCGAAATCTATGTGAAGATATGTTGTTAGGCCATCCGTTTTTAAGTAGTCAGGAATGCGTCCTCGATTACAAACGCAACTGTGTTTATATTGGTGTAAAAAACCGGAAGACAGTGTACTGGTACCAACCCCCTAAACTAAATAAAAATCAAATTAAATTACCTGAACTCAATGATCAACACCCGCATGGTATTAAAGATTTGATTCATGAGTTCCAGGATATTTTTGAAACTGGGTTAATCCAACCCACAACTCGGACCACAAAGCATGTAATAACTTTAAAGTCTAATAAAGTAGTGAACAAAAAATGTTACCCTCTAAATCCATATAAAAAACGTATTTTATATGTGTAGACGAGATGCTTGAGGCAGGTGTCATCGAACCCTCACAGTCAGCGTACTCCAGTCCCCCTGTTCTTGTCGAACGTGAGGGAAAAAAGGAACGTTTCTGTGTAGATTTCCGTGACCTGAACGACCTGACTCAGGACGAAAGCTCAGGGCTTCCTAGAATCCAGGATGCTCTCAAAGACCTCTGTCAAGCCAAGGTATTCTCTGTTCTTGACCTGAAGGCAGGTTACTGGCAGATTCCGTTGGATGACCTTTCTAAAGAATTGACGGCTTTCACAACTCCAGACGGAGCGTCATACCAATTCACAGTCATGCCCTTTGGTCTGAAAGGCGCGCCAGCCACCTTTCAGAAACTTATGACCACTGAAGTCTTGGTTGGTTATCTACATGATTTCGTTCAGGTATACCTGGATGATATCATATGCTACAGCAACACCATCGAGGAACATATAGCCCATCTTCGTCTCATTTTTGAGAGACTGCAAATTCATAACCTTAAAGTTTCGGCGGACAAGTGTCAACTTGCCGTCCAGGATTTAAATTATCTTGGCCATCGAATTTGTGGGGAAAATAACATCCCACAACAGAAACACATAATTCAAATACAAAATTTCAAAAAGCCACAAACAAAAAAGCAACTCCAGAGCTTTCTTGGAGTTTGCAATTGGTTAAGGGAATATGTCCCCAATTCGTCAGAACTTTTAGTGCCATTAACCCAACTCTTGAGAAAAACTTCTAAGTGGCATTGGACCGAGGTCCACGATAAAGCTTTTGAGGAGGCCAAGATAGCTTTTTCGCATCCCACTCCTTTGAGCAGGCCCGATTACACAAAAACATTCATCCTTCAGACCGATGCGTCTTCCGTAGGAATGGCAGCCGTACTCTACCAAGAGGCAGAGGACGGAGAAAGACGTATTATCTCACACATTAGCTCGAAATTTTCACCGACTGTGCAAAAATACCACATAAATGAGCAAGAGTGTCTCTCTGTCATGTGGGCCATCAAATATTTCCGTAATTACCTAGAGGATCGCCAGTTCATTCTTCGAACGGACTCTAGGGCAATTACATGGCTCAGTAAATTCAAAGACACGAAAGCTAAACTGACCCGATGGGCCTTACTTCTTCAGGAGTTCAATTTTAAAATAGAACACGTCCCAGGCACGAAGAACGAACTTTCAGATCTCCTCAGCAGAGACCCTGGAGAGCACGTAGACTTCACGCATAACCTCGAACGACTTTTCCCACCAGAAGCCCTGGGAAAAGACAAAGACAATGCGTCTCTAGAAATCTCTGAAGAACTAGCCATAAACGCAGTTAACCTACGTGACTTACATACACAAATCGTCAATGCACAAAGATCAAACCGTCAATGTCAGAGACGCATCGCGCAACTGACATACTTGACAAACAACCCCCCGGAGACTAACGAAGACCGTGAGTTACTAAAACATTACGTGACTTACGACCAGTTACTCTGGCGAAAACAAGACTCAGGAGACAGACTAGTTGTACCAAAAAACCAGACTCAGAAGGTTATCTACACGTTCCACGATGACCCTGATTCTGCGCACCCAGGCATTGACGAAACTTTACGTCAAATTCAACGGTTATATTATTGGAAAAGAATGACTAAAGAAGTATCTCAATACATAAAAAACTGTATACCCTGTTCTATTTGCAAAACTCAACAAAAAGCGCCACATGCTCCAATGCATGCACGATCACCGAAATTCCCATTTCAAATGATCTCGGTTGATGTATTAGGACCATATACAGAAACCCCGCGCAAAAATCAATATATCATTAAAGTTGAAGACGTTTTCAGTAAATGGGTAGAAGCCAAACCATTCCCAGAACTACTCGCAAGGGGCGTAGTAACATATCTGGAGGGAGAGATCTTTTCCAGATATGGAAGCCCGGAGATCATAGTTTCTGATAATGGACCGGTTTTTATTTCTAAACATATGAAAAAATTATGCAAACGTTATAATATAAAACACGAGTTCTCTGCGATCTATCATCAAAGAGCAAATCCCGTTGAACGTAGAGTTCAAGAGTTTAAGAAAGTCATGCGCATCTTATTGCATAACAAACCCGAAATTGCGAAGCATTACAAATTCTCCGATCTCGTCGTAACCAAGCCACAGGCGAAACGCCTGCTTCCATAGTTCTTGGTTATGAGCTTCCTCGGCCAGGTACCTGGTTCACCCCTGAGGCCCTCAGGCGGAAAAATTTGACCAAGCCGGAAAGGAAGGCTCGCAACCGTAGAATCTATGCGAAGCAGCTTGATTACCAAAACAAAAAATATAATAAAAATAAAGAAACCCCTCATGTCACTTTTACCCCCGGTCAAAAAGTAAACTTTCGTACAAAGTACACAATCGGCCCAGGCACATTCGCTACGACATGGACTGGACCACACACTGTTGTTAAACAACTAGGAGACACCTCCTATGTTGTTAACATCAACGGAGGGAACTGGGTGACTCATCTGGACGACTTACGGAAGCATCCAGATGGAAATGAGGTGGCTTTTGATAATGACGACAACCTATCTTCGGACGACGAAGATAGCGTTTACTCATTTCCCTCAAACACTGACTCTGAAGGAGAAAATTCTGACCCTTCAGGTCAACAATCCGATTCAAATAATGCTAATACAAATATAAACAATCAAACTAATTTAAATTCATCTCAAACAAATGAGCAAATTAAAAGTACAAATTCCCAAACATTAATAAAACCTAAAACTAATCCTGAGAAAATTAAAACAAAACTCCCGGAGACAGAGCAGCTTACACTAGCGAAACCTCCAGGAAGAAAACTGATGTTACGACCTGAAGAACTCTCCGAAGAAGACGACCACCAAGAATCCTTCGAGGCTTAAATTGACAATCGAAAGGACAGTCAATTTACAGCTGGGTGGGGGAGTGTCGTAATATCACATTTTTTGCAGAAATCAAGTAAATTCTACATGAAAAATAAGGCTAAAATAAAGAAAAATGAAATCCCTATGTATTTACATGCACTAGACATTGGAAACAGGCCTAGAAATCATCTTCTAGAGCTTCGAACCAAATCGAATAATAAACGTAACCACACCTAATCTCGAAAATTCCATGGAAAAATTCCATCCAATCATTTCAAAGCATTCAAGTGTTCCAGCCAATCAGATTCAACCACGCTGAACTCGGATTGGTCTGATCGATTCTAGAATTTCTATAAGTATAATAATTAATTAAAAATATTTCGAATCAAAATATCTTAATGAAACTTCGTACAAATGATCGCTATTATATGCGCAACACGCTCATATAAAAATCTTTTCAATATCACCTTTATTTCTACTTCAAATCAAACAATTAAATTTTTTCAAAATCTAAAAACTAAATATTTTACAAAACTTTTAACATCCCCAAAAAGGCCTTATCAAAACACACATTTTAGTAAAAGAATGGTTAAAATCCGTCCAGTAACAAATGAGAAAATTAACTTTAAAGGAAAAAATTCAAAAATACGAGTTCGTTAAATTTTAATTTTTCAATTTCAATCTTGAATAAAATTTTTTCTAAACCAGACAGACAAGTGCCGTAAGGACTAGTCGAAAGAGACCCCTTAGGGCTACCTTGTACCCAAATTTGAAAAGGATACATAAAGAAACAACAAAACTATGAACAAAAGAAGATTGGCGTCGCGAATGCCACTCCCGAAAAAGGACGCTACGTCCGTAGCACCTAAACGCGACGTCGGACGTAAAAAAAGTCACTAGAACAAAAATGTTCCCATTGATCCAATCTACATAATATCAAATTTTCATAATGATAGGAGAATTTTTGCGAAGAAAATTTTTCAATTTTTTGGACTTGGCCAAAATTTTGAGTAAACAAAAAATCAAACTAAAATATCGACTTGGGATCTTCACAGGATGAAAGCCCTTACAAAAAGAAACGTTTTATATAATAAAACCTTTTTCGAAAAAACCACTAGGAAACCAGGAAATCGACGTTGGAAGGACAGCACCAGGACCTGGTGAACACTTCCAATATCTCAAGAACGACTGATAGAAAAAATCTGATTTTTTACAGGAGTAAATAATTAATAAAGATTAATCGTTTGACAAAGTTTAGAAGCCATATGAATTTTTTATTTTCAAAAAGAAAAAAGTTGGAATAAAAATATAAAACTTGGCTAGAATACGTATAAAGTGATACTATTCTAGGGAAAAATCCCAAACTGAGAAAATTCTCAAAAACACAGATCCCACGGGACTTCAAAGTTTCCCGGGAGATGTTACTTCAAGAAAATCTTGTTCGAAAATGAACCGAAAATTCACCAGTTTCGTTCACGGGACTCCGCCCAGAATGATCAGGATTGGTCTAGAGCGTGCAAAGGTGAGTCGCCGTGACGTAACATTTCGATTAATATAAATATGGACAGAAATTTGTTTCGAAAGCATTCGATCATTTCTTTACGACCAGTAATACGTGTTAACTTCGTGAGTGAAAAAGCATATATTCATTTACCCTCCTAAGCGTCGGAAGCAGTGTTATTTGTGCGTTTCTTTTTGTCATTCTGAGTGATACAGCCGAAGCCTACTAGAGGAACCTTGCACTTTGTTCCCAACGTTGGATTGCGCCGGATCTTTGCTTCGAAAAGTTCCATTGCACTAAGGTTCTTAGTAGAGCTTAGATTGTGAAGATCGTCCTCGGGAATTAAATCTGGTTCTCCTGATTTATGTCCTAGTAGGAGGCATCTGGAAGAAATAAAACTGGCTGTCTAAATTGCGTGAGGAAGAAAAATTGTAGGTAAGCTGTGCCTCTGGTCTCCTTCTCCTCTAAGCGTTCTCCAAGCTCAGTTTTTCTCCAGATCAAGTTTCCATTCTAAGCTAAAAACTCCAATCTAACTAGTGCTCAAGTGTTAAGTAAAAACTCTGTAACTTCTGGTATTTAATTATCACTCTTTTTCAAAAACGCAGACCTGTTTACCTTTGCTTATTTTTGGGAAATTTTGAATTGCTTTTTCTTGATTTTTACCGAATTGCTCACATATAAAAATTTTGATAACTTGTGATTTTAAACTTACCGATTTTTTGACTGTATTGGTATTAGGTAAGAGCTTTTAAGTACGCTTGGTGAATCCGATTTTTAAAACTTAACGATCCCTCCAGAGACATAGCACGTCAGTTCCTGAAGTTCTCAATCTCTCTTAAGTGTAGAGGATTGTTTATTATAAGGAACACTTAGCAAAAACCGTGCATTTATTTTGACTTATTTTGATTTGATTTGATATATATATTCGTGACTTTTGTATATATTATAAAAACTATCATAAACTTTAACTTTAACAAAATATTAATTTTAATTTTTTATTTTTAATATTTAAACATTTTCGTGTCTAATATCCCAAGCGGCGTGACCCGAGTGGACTATTAGATAGGGACATTTGGCAAGCTTGAAAAGAATATCTTTTGAGTTTTGAATTTTGACATTTTAATTTTGATTTTATCATTTTTGATTTTCATTTTTAAATAGCTTTGCCAGCTTTTTAAATAAGACTAATTTTTACCTGATTTTGACTTTATTAATAATAATAAATAAAACTTAATTTTTAGTGTAAATAAAAAAGATATTCACTTAGTTAGTTCATCTAGGCTAAGTTAGCTTGTAATTTGATTCTAAAGTTGTTACTAAAAGACTTTACTTGAGTCACAGTGTTGATTCTTATTATTGTAAACAAAATAGCAAATACGAGAGATTTGTTATTCTCTTTTGATTTTGAATTGAGTATTGAAAAAGTGAGCAAAAAGACAGTTCTAGTAGTTGTGGTCAATTACTAGTTGTTTGGCAAAAGACTGTTGAGCGAACTTTTTTAACATTTAATAAACTATAAACAATAAACTAAAGCGTCAAAGTATCTACATGAACACTAATAGTGACAGTGCGTAGTGCTTTCTTTGAACGTTTCGACTTAAAATCGAAAGGTCTCTTTAGTGGTGTAAGGACTGAAAAGCCTACACACGGCTAAGGCCATATTTGATAGGAATTTATAAGTAAATAAATCCATAAGATTTTTGTAACTAGACTTAGATTTAGGGATAGGACTCCGCTCGGGTTACGTTACTTTAGTTTTAACTTTCCCCGTGCTCCCGTTGCTCCCTAATTTGTTTGTTCGGCAAGTCCGAACTTTGGAAACTTTAATATATATATATGGCTACTCCAACTTCTGGTGTAGTTCCCAAGGGTGGTAGATGTATATATCGCTCATATAAGATATCCCCGGGTGATGGTGGGTGCCTGAAACTTTAACTTTAACAAAATACAATTCATATTTTAATTTTTTATTTTTAAGAGAATTCACTATGAAATATTTATAAATCATAGATTTCTAATGCGTTAATAAATCAACAACGAACGCGGCGTGTAGCCGAAAGCGCGACTACACTTTATATGCAGACAGTTCGTTGGAAATTAGAAAACCCTATAAAAAAAAATCTCAAAACTCTCTATTTGAATATCTCTTTCGACAGAGTTTGATTTTAATTTTTTATTTTAAAAATATCATTTTGATTTTTAATTTTTAAATCAGCATTATGCCACACGAGAACATTATTCAAGGATTGTCTGTGTTCAAGAAACAAAATAATTTTGATTTTAGCTGATTTAGAGAACCGCTATTATAAAAAATAATTTTTTAATAATAAGTAGCGTTACTGTCGGGAATAAAAGTAGTTAAAATAGGAGCGCCTCCTCCTCCTCCTCTTCCTCTCTCTCATGTCCCTCATTCTTAACTTCCTCCCCTTTTATTCTCATTCGCATCATATTTTTAATTTTTTCTCTTTGTTCTCCCACATTTGATTTTGCATTCTTAAGTCTTATAAATAGGTGCATCATGATCATTTTAGTATGCCGAGGCACATTTACTAAGCTGTGCTCGAGTTGCGTAAAAAGTTATTTTTGAATTTTTCCACCAATTTTGTATAAAACAAAAATAAAAAATGTGTCAAGTAATAAGTGAATTATGTGTAATCGCGAAAAATTAACTACAACTATCAGACAGTTAAAAGTTAAATATCTCAATTTCTTTGAAGTGATTTCGAAAGATGAATACACCAAGCTGTTTTATCCACTGAAACGAGATTATTTGGAAGCAATTGACTGTTGTGATGATTATTTAGAAGGAATTATAAGCCTTACTACGTTTTTCAATACATTTGGGAAATCATACTTTGTAGGAGAATTAAGCCACCTAATAGAATTTATAGGAGAAGATTGCCAATTTATACCTGCTATTATTGCAACCCAAAAGAGGTTTCAATTATACGAAGATAAAAAACAGGTATTATCAAAAAAGTTAATCCTATTCGCAAGAGACGTCCCCCTACATATTTAAAATATTATGTTAAATAAATGAAATGGCTGAGTTGCTGATTGCAGTTAAATTATTAGAGGAGAAATTTAGTAATCTTTCAAAAACCTATTTCTCATATTGTATGGCAAGTGGTCCGGAGTGGATAGACTTTTATTGTAATCAATCTGAGGAATTCGTAAAGGCTGCCCTCTGTTGCAACAAATACATTGAAACATTAAATTTTTTTCAACTTATTCAAGATCTAAAAGATATTGGCTTTGGTTACTATTTAAAAGACTTGAAGCAATTTATTGACGAGGATACTATTCTTCAAGAAATTGAAAAGGAAGAATAAATTTAATAATATTTACAATGGAGCAAATGGTTACTGAAATGTATGAAGAGTTTATTATATCTGCTGCATACTTCCAATATTTATCAATTGTAGGCGAAGAAGACGCAGAAGCACAAGATTTGTCAGCATATGTTAATAATATAGATCGAATGGAACAATGTAAATTAGCCGCTAAATTTTGTAATGATTATTTAAAATATAAAAATGAGTATGAACTTTTAAATGAATTTAGAAAATTAGATTTAAGGTATCATATTAATTGTATTTAATCATGGTTGGTTAATGCAAAATAAAAAGGTAATTAAGTTTTTTATATTTTTATTCATTCATAAAACAATTGTCATATAAAAATAACACATTTGTCAAAGCACACATACAAGGTGATTTTGAATGATAGAAGCATTTTGGTTCCATTAGCTTTAGCGCTGGTTGTTCATCTATTTCAATCACAGGCTTTTTAGAATATTTCTGTATAAAATCCTTTTTTTCGCTTCCTTTTACAAAAACAAAATCTGCTTTCTTCGTAAGTGTTTCAATTATTTTTGGGAAATGATGTAATGGAGTAAATCCATTATTCCAATGTATACAATGATAATTTTTCGTTAACCATACCGCCTGCTTGTGACAATCAGGTGAAAGAAACTCCATTGGAAAAGGCCTTTTAAAAATGTAATGAGTCATTTCATAACCATCAAAAGCTGCAAGCTCTTTCGGTATAAATTTATTTTTTTCATCCTTGAATCCTTGAATATCTATAACCAATCTCATATTTTCAAAGCAGCAAATTTTTTAATGAGACTTTTTTTACTTGAATAATTTGCAATTTCTTCTTTCAGTTGATTAATTTTAAAAATAAATTTTTCAATTTGTAGTTGTAGTTTTGATGTCATGACTAAAACTAAAAGCTTTTGAAAATTTCTTTAAATTAAATCGAAATATGAAAATAGTGGGGATAAAGTTTATAATTGTTTCACAATTTTAGTAAGAGGGTTGTAGCTAAATAATTTGTCATGTAAAATAAGACAATAAGCAGAAGTATCTTTTTTAATTGCATTGTGTGTCTCAAATTCAATTCTCATTACTACGGATCCCGTTTGAATTGTTTCTTTTTGATGGGAGCAATCAATATGTGTAATAGGACTAATGTTTTTGAATTGTTCAGGATTAAAAATGGGTTCATTTGGAACACCATAGTAAGACTGTCTAAAGTTGGCAAACATTTCGTATAAAGCAGAAAATTTGTTTTCTTCGAAATTTAAGTACAAATCGTGATAAGGATATCTTTCAGAATTTAAATATACTCTAATATTTGACAAGGTAATATTGTCAAATTTACTCATATCTTTAACAATTTTCCCTTTTCTGTTTTCTTGAAAGCCAATCACAACATGACGAGGAGCTTCTAGTTTACTAGTTGTTTTTACCGGCCATGTGTGACGGGTTGTTTCGGTTAGAGAAGAATATTCAACAAGTTCCCAACTCCTGAATCCTATCAATATATCTTTATTTGATTCTAATATTTTTGATAGAGCAAGTTGTTGTGGCATATCAACTAAAATGTGAGGAACTTTCCAATAAATTTTATCGAAAGTAACCAATGGAGTGTCAGGAGCAGTAACAAGGTGTGCCGGATCTTCTTTGAAAATAACACCATCTAAATCATCAGTTGATCTAATAAGAACCAATTCCTGTTTCATATTCATAATAATTTTTCTGTAATCTTCAAAAAATCCTAAAAGCATTTTTAGTGGTATGGATACGGAGAATTTTCCATCATTATCAACTAAAATTGTATCACCTTCTTTCCGATGTGGAAACCAACCTGCATTTTCCAGTTTTAAACTTTCGTTGGTATTGTGAGAAAGGTAGCTTTTTAAGGTTGATGCTAATCCAACATTTCTTATTGAATCTATAGTAATTCCGTTTAGTTCATAGCGGATTTCTCTGAACAAAAAGGCTATACCATTGTTAATAAATAGCAATTCTTTCTTATATTTACCTTCTGTATTAGTTAATTTTCCTTCGATATAAAGTAAACTATCTGATGGTAGAGTGTAAGCATCGAGTTCTTGAATTGGGATCCTTATTTCATCATTGTAATCGAATTTTGAAGAAATATATGGTTGATATGTGTGAAGCTCAGAACTGACGATGGAATTGTCTACATAAAGCTTTTCGTTTACGTTTAATATGTTCATTATTTTAAAACAGTGAAACCCAAGGATGTGAGAAATTTACGATTATCTCGTCTTAACTTGTTGGTGTTGGATTTGATACTGAACTGTTGTTTAGGCTTTTTCTTTTTATAAGTTTTTACTTTGTTGATAGTGGTAGGGGCAAGTCTCATCCCAAGGGCTCTATTATATCTAACAACCATTTTATATTTCACTTGTTTGTAAATGCAACCTTACTGTTATAGTTTCTCCTCTAAAACTGATAAGTTCTCCGTCTTGATCAACTATTTTAACTGTTATATTGTTAATTGCTTTGACGCTAACTGGAAAATACAAAATGGGCAAAGGAGATTCAACTATTTTATACCCTGGAGCTACAGTTGGATAAAACTGGTGAATAATATGAACAGGTTTACCATTATTGTAAGAACCGACACAAATATTACAGTCAATACAAATAGCATTCACCTTAGTTATTTTTGCAACATTATCTGATTCTTCCTCTTTCATAGCTTCTAGTATCCTGCTATTAAAACCCAACATTTTTCCTATCGAATCTTCCTTGGTAAAATCAATTATTCTACTACACATTAAAAAAGTTTTTAGAGTATTAACATTTGCTTTTAAAAGAAAAAAAATTTTTTCATTCGGAAATAAATCTTCTATACTTTCTCTTATGTATGTTTCTATATCTGTAATGTCATAAGTTCCGTCGGGAATAACAATTACTTTATTATCTATATAAAATTTATTATATCCTTCTTTTATATTGGGGATAGTCATAAACGTTTCAAAATCAGCTAAACCCAGGTAATATTGTTTTTCATCCTCTAAATATATGGGCGGATTAAAATCAGCAGACAAAACAGAACTGTTTCCTGATATGGCAATTGTGGTAGACATTGCAGTTTATTTATGAATGAGATATTACAATAAATAATGAGTTTATATATTTTTTTGCAAAAATTTTAGGGATAGTTGACCACAGTTATATGAATTAAATTTTTGTTTATTTTCATAAGTATAAAATACATCCACTTTGCCATTCGAATTAAAATATTTGAGAAGTTCTAAAGGTGGTTTTAAATTTCCATAACTATCAAAATATATTACATTTTTGTTATTTTTAATATAAGCAGTCCAATGAGATCCTTTATTTTGTTTTTTATCCAAATTTACAATACCACATTCTTTCAGATTAATTTTTTTTGGAAGTTCATCGAGCATAAAAACACCTCTAAAGCCAGTTATTTTTAACAGCTTTACATATTTAATAATATCATTGTTCGTAAGTGCTCTTTTTTGGAAAACTTATTTTGAGTTTTTTTTTTTGTCTGATTGCTTTCATTTTGACGGATCCTCCTTTATAAGGTCTAATAAATAGTCCCTTTCCTTTATATGGTCTAATATATAATCCTTTACCTTCTTTAGAAGCATTTTCCATTGCAATATTATGTCTATGTATTTCTTCTAGTTGCTGTTTAGCTGCTTTAGCATCATTTACTGCCTTAGCAATTCCTGCCGCGCCTCCACCTAGTGCACCCAGGGCGCCAAGAATGGGAAACAAAAGAGGTAGAAATCCTCCAATTTTTTGGGTGTTCGAATGATACGTTTTTTTTTTTTTCTCAATTTAAGTTTACCCCCTTTTGTATTTTTAATCCCAAACCGAACTTTCTTTTACCCTTCATTATTCCTGCAACACTTAAAGCTGCAATTTTTCACCAATAGAAGAATCTTTAGCTTTTACCCTATCCCAGGCTTTTTTTCTAATATTTGGTCAGATATGTGTCTTTTTGATAAATCTTCAGTCTGAGAGTAAGATATATCATGTTCTTTGCAAGCGGAATCAATGGATTTACACCAACGTCAC
>JAUTXW010005190.1:0-12569 GCA_030620095.1 Kuschelorhynchus macadamiae | reverse complement strand
TATTGCTTCCAACCAACTTTAATGCCCGAGAAAGCAAGCTCAGCCGCTAGGTTTCCAAAGAGGATCTTAAGTGACGTCGTTCAGGAAGTTGAAAAAGGTTATCTTAATTATGCATTGCCCCTCTGTTGCCAGCAAAGAGCGCTGTATTGGCCGGGCACAGAAGGCTGTGCACGTAATAGCCTATCTAGTTGGCTACAGCTTCTAGATAGCAGCATCCAAAGCAAAGGCTATCTCGCATCTTCGTTAGCTCACTTGTTTGTAACAGATTGTCAGATTGCGAAGTACAACAACGGTAGGTGTTCGAAGCGCTGTTCATTTCTCGGCCTCTCTCAAGTCGCAAAGACTAATCATGCAGGAGTGATCATACACAGATAAGCAGTTCACTGCTGAAGAGCTCTTCATCAGCTATTATTTACCACTTTGCCGAGCAGCATGGAATACGTCTACTGTGTTGCAAAATACTCAGCTGAGTAATAGGCTCCATGAAGACATTCTGAATGAAATCCTCACTAACATAGTTGGGCACACGCAAACTACTGTCTCGCGGTATCGATATTTTGCTCAAAAAGTTCTTCTCAACGCGGATTTGTGTCCGTTGTGTCCGTGGAATCTCAAGCCCTTCGTGTTTTTCAAGTGCGGTCATGGGATATGTGAGCGGGATGGATGGATGCACTCAACTAGGAAATCTCCGTATGACACATTATGCACTTTTCACGGATGCCCTGTTTGCCAAGCTGAGGAATATCTTGTAGTTCGCCTCCGGCCGTTACAGGCGGGGTATCGAGTGCTGACACTCGATGGAGGAGGCGTGATGGGAATCGTCTCCTTAATTTCATTACCGAAACCATCTGACGGATTGCCACGAAAAAATTACACCCATATCACTATTTTGACTTGATTTTTGGAACAAGCGCAGGTGGGTCTGAGGATGACTGCTGGAAATTGACGTTCCTGGCTAATTGCAACCTGTTTCAGGCGGTATCAATGCAGCTGGACTGGGTATGATGAAACTCTCAGTCATGGACTGCATCGTCCTCTTTATTCAGACGTCTCAACTGGTGTTTAAAAAAGTGGACGGCCGGCGTGGCTTTCTGAAAAGGATTTGCCAACTGTACAGGAATGGCGCGCAGTACGAGAGTGGTGCTCTCTGTAGCCCACTGCACGAGATTCTGGGTGAGATGAAAATGAGAGGGATGGGCAGTTCCACTAATCCCGAAATAGTCCGTGTGGCTATCACGACCACTGATCTCTCTGCCAGGCTTCGACTATTTCGGTCGTACGCAGGCGTCGGGATGGAAAAGGCCGATCAAAATGAGCGTGCGGACTGTCTCATCGACCAATTGGAATATGTTTGGCAGATGTAAGAGTCCAAGTTCAACTCATTTTTGAACAACGCTGATTTTCAAATATTAAAGTGTAGCAGCAGGCTGTGCCGCTCCTACGTACTTCCAACCTATGAAAAGCCCAAACAATGGAGAAGAACTGCAGGACGGGGCATGGTGGGCAAACAATCCATCGCAAGTTGCAATGCGAGAACCCAACTACCTATCAATGACAGTGGAGCGACACCTTGATTTGGAAGCAAGTTTCTCCACTGGTGTATTCCAAAAGAACGAGCAAAAAAGAGGATGGAAGACGCTTCCAGATTGGTTCAAAACTTTGCTATACTGCCTGGGCCAGACCATCAATGCATCTCGGCAATACCAGCAACATCGAGATGCGCTACCAAGAGCCGAGTCTGACAGATCGTATCGTATTGAACCCCTACTCAACATGGCGCCCCTGAGTCTCGATGATGCCGCTGGGCTCGGGCAACTGGTCAAGTGCACAGAGGAATGGCTGCACACGGATGATTCTATTGCAATAACATCACGGCTACGGAGAGCAATTCTATCTTCTTCTTCTTTGCGGTATTGCTCTCTGAGCCGACTTTCTACCGGTCTTATGGCTCATTTCATGTCAGGCTTATGATTGTGTGCCGCTGGGACGATGATCAAGATATTAAGTCTGACCTTGAAACCATTCTTTCAACGTCATCACTTTATTTACAACCCCTCAGCCAGAACTTCAAAAGGCAAACTTTTCCGTTCAGAGCGAGAACATCTATGAATGTGGATGTGAGGAGCCTCCATGAACAAGTAGACATTGGACTTGTCAGCCCGGATGGGAGCCTCCACTCAATTAGTGGCTTTCCCACTTCAGTCTTCCAATTACGCCTTTTGCAAGTTCCGCTAGGATTCGGCATTCAGTACCCAGCAATCTACCGGCGGAAGCGAAAGCACACGGACATTGACATGGAAAAACGAAGGAAAAAGACTTGCTTACATGATTTGAGATATTTGTGTAGAAAGCGCCCGGGCATCCGCTACGAGTTGCATCAGGCCACCAAGCTCCATTGCCATATTGATAAATCTATTGATAAATCGGGGCATAGTCTCAAAAGGCTAAGCATGACCACCAGCGGTGACACTCAGATCCTTGAGTTTCGCCGGAAAAAAGGGCTACAGGCAGCGCTACTATCATTCATGATCGCATGCATTCTATGGGTCATTAGTCAGAACAAGAGGGAAAGAAAGAATGATCACCGCCGCGCTGAGGCGAGACGAACGCGCCGCATATCTTGCTGACACTTGCCAGTGCCACAATCGATGTATTCTCACTGCTATTAATTATGGCGGCGTATCATCCTCCTTTCTTCGGGCACACCGGAGCTCTACCTACGTCTTTTCATGTGATAGACAATGGAATCTTTCAATTTTAAGTGTGGCAAATCTAAAAGAGGCAATATTGGTCAAGTCAGGATCCGGAAATTTTGGCGTCACGATTGGAACGAACAAAGCGGCCGTTTACCAACAGTCACTGCTATCATTATCACAGGGCACGTGCCTCACACGATTCCATGTTCTTGCAGTACACTTCATTTCTCTGGCAGGTGCAGCCGACACTTATTACACCTATACTGAAGCATGTTTGAGCCTAGCGGTAAAAATTTGAGTGGTGAAACCCTTCAAGGCACCAATGTACCAAGTTGGCCATTCACCTCAAGCACTAGAAATTTAAAAAGAACAATCAAGCATCGGATTGTGTCAACTCTATCATGGCGCCCGTCCTCCGGAATTACGACCATAAAATGCTAGCCGTGAGGGCGCGGGGGAGTTCACCCTACCGATGTTGATACAAATCAATTCGTGTGTATAAATGGCCCCATTCCGCCTAGGTGCTTATTGAAATAAGCTAGCAGTCCGAGAATACAGGTTGAGAGTCAGCGTTCTCTCACCCGGCCAAATCTGGTTTGCAAGCGTGTCCAATAGTCGGTCTTAAGACGTTACATTAGTTAGTGCTAGAATTGATGGTGAAACTAGAATTTGCGATCTGAAGATTAAAAAATGGATTCACTACTCTCTTTTATAAAGTACATTTTTTCAGAGCTTCAAATTTTGGAAGTTGTTGACTGGGTAAATATCTTCCGTCGAATGAGTAGGAAGATAAGGAAGATTTGCTAGCACGGACTGAGAATTGGATTCACCATTGGGGCCATCTACCCAGCTTATTTTACCTGGGTCCCAGGGGTACTGGGAATAGCCATGGCATGAGTTTCCTGTATCGCTCTTCATCTTTCAAGCGAGCTAGCTCCCTCGCTTGGATATCACGGCCCAAGACCTCTCGTGGTACTTCTGGGAGGGGGCTTCGGAAATCTGTTAAGCGTAGCTTTGATATTTTGGTGCTGCAAATTTACGTAGTGATATACTTTCTAGCCATAGCGTACATATTCTTTCAGAAGCTCACCGCTTTTCCTGCCATGGCAGACTTTCGCTCAAGTAAAAGTCCATTTCAATGCACATGACTTTGTAACAATGAGCAGAATAGCCAGGAGCGGGCCTCACTTAGGTACCATGGGCAGAATCCTTTCGCAAGCTACTGAGAAGGATGACCATTTCTGCCCGCCTCATGTGATTTAAAAATATTGCTTCTAGAGGTGCTCCTCCGTCTTATTCGCTATCAGATGACCGAGTGAGTAATGGCCAAGATTTCTAAGGAATGAAGATATAGAAGGCGGCTTAATGATCGCGTCATGGGAATAAAGGCTCCACTGAGAGATCTTGTGATCCCATGGCTACATGTGGTCGATAGTCTGGAAAAAGAGTAAAGTCGTACGCAATCCCTTGTAGTGGCTCTCCCATTACGCCTCCCATTTGTTCGTCAATCTTGCCGACAGAATTCCACCCAACAAGTCCTGCAAGATGCAGTTCCCTGGGTGGCTTTCGCAGGATGAGGCTCCCGTCTTTATAGTCGGCTCTCCGGCTGGGCATAAAATTAGGCACTAGCCATTGGTGTAAGCACTATAGTCGATTTCCACGTCTCATTCGAGTGGGAACTTTGAGATTCTCAGACTTCTACATACCCAGGTGAGATGACTTTAGGAATATCCCCAGTTGCAGTAATCTCTTCTCATCCTGAGATACGGGTAAAGTTTTTATTTTTTGGTTCAATCTTTCAAGTCCTCGATCATCCAGTGCAGTGAACGCTATGAAGAGTAACCTTTCGATCTCTAGATATATCATTAGCACATCAGTTCGGTATAGCGGTGATATGGTTTAACATTACTCTCGACTTTTCTTTCAGCTTTGAGGGGTGTTGAATTGTCGAATATTGCTTTTCCAGATTTATTCAGGATTTTCGTACTGGCGGAAAGAAGCCTCTTACATATCCGCGCGCCAAGACAGCTGAACAGAGCTTTGCTGTCGTCCTTCTGCGCGTAGGGGTCACCAGCTCGTCGCCGGAATTGTTTCGTTTGTAATCGTCTCCGAACCTTCAAAGAAAATTCCATCAACGCCGGTCCAAGTAGAGCTTTTCGTATAGCTTCTAGGTCTTCACAGTTTGTAAGCATAGCATCTGAACATCAAGGCCATGCATATCCGCATCCATACCAGAAAACAACTTTGTACCATAAGAAATACTAGTATAGCCTGCAAAGCCTTGCGCTTGCTTTGAGTTCCATGACACCTCCATTCTTAGCACATTGATGTGTAATTTGTCTTGTTCCAGATATCAAAATCAATGGAAATTAGCAAATATGCAGGCGCTATTGAATGTCGGACAGAGGTTGAAGAACATTTGTTATCCAAGAGTGAGATATATATACAAGCGTGTTTACTAATGGCCTGAGACAAAGAATTGAGCTGACGCCAGTGAAACACCGGGGTGTTGCTTTAGAACTAGTGGTTTACAAAACCATTAGTTGCCATTTATGTTTTGATCCAAATGATAGAAGTTGGACCTTATCTTTGTGTATACAAATGAGGCAAGTGAATAAGAGCAGGCACAATAATCTTTCAAATTGTCTCCCAATTGAAACAGTCCATTAGAAATATCTCTTTCAACCGCTCGTCAGTAAGGTTTGTTTCTTGTTGTTCCAATAATGAGCACCTCAGTCTGTATTAAAGATACTGCCAAAAGGTTTATAGATATACATTATGTTAAAATATTTACCTGCTGATATAAAACCCTCTATACCTACTAGTATATTGAAGGGATCTTAAACATTGAGCTCTACATGTCTCCCATTCCGCTTCCTGCAAGGGCGAAGTTGAGAGCCATCAGCTAAGGAGGGCTAGGAACTTTGGACCCAGCTACACCTCGTGAGGTACCCTAGGCGCTACACAGGAAATCAACTATCGGCATCAAGCATGTTACTCTAACGAGCGGGGAATGGGGTTCTGCTCTTGTAAAGAGCGTGTGAACCAACAGCAGAGTTGCATCTTTGACAAAAGCGCAGATGACGATCTCTGGCATGGGGAGTATTCAAGTTAATCCTTCCAAAACCACCGGAGGCCCCATCTAAGAATGCATACTGTACTAGCCCTGTCTGAGCGCAAACCGATATGTTCTCTTTTTAGAGCCAGGGAAGACCGCGGAACTGGCTCCTTTCCGCTCTTCAGACGATCAATACTCTAATACTCCAGTACTACTGTCATGGGGCCTACGCAGAGTACTCGAGATCTAGGGCAGAAATCCTACTCGCGGAACTGAGCTGGTTCGGTCGAATTTCCCCACGAATCTCTATGACAGAGTCCTCTAGATCACAGGCACTTTGAGTTTTCGAATTTCAGTCTTGTATTTTGCCTGAATCTACTATACTCCTTTTTTTGTCCCTGTTATTTCATTCTTACCCAGTAAACAGGCTTCTGTCCTATGAAAAGTAGTCTTTAAAAAATGCAGTTGTAGATATCCCCGCTAGCCAGGTCTCGAGGCTGGATCTATTTGATAAGGGTCTAGAAAGCTTGTCAGATATCGTTGATTGTTTAATTGTTGAAATGCTCAAGTGGTCAGCCTTGGCGGCCGGAAGATATTGCATAAAGCGCATTGTATTGATGACTTGAATGCTGGCATTTGCAAATGCCACCCCACTGCCCAATTGTCTCACCAGGGATGCTGGTGGAAACATATGGCCAGATAAATGGTCGTTATACCAGAAGAGTTGGCAAGGCAAGCGTTCAGGTATCAATGCCAGCCAACGATGTTGAGACCATATCATGGCTTAACAATTCAAAGCTTCGTAGGGTTGCATGACAAGGATATTCCCCATATAACTATTAGAATCCTGAAGGAGTGTTTTATGGTACTTTCGACTTTCTTGCGGATTTTGTTTAGTAACGGTAATGTTGATGAGACAGCATCTCGAGGCTGTGCTCTTTTGTCTCATCATTTTTATCATAGCCTACATATGAATAGAGAGAAATAAAGGTACTATGCCAAAATGGAACAGAAGCGGAAACAGAATAGGAAGTTCAAAAGGAAAATTCAAAGGGAAATTCAAAAAGGAAATTCAAAAGTGAAATTCCAAAAGGGAAATTCAAAAGGGAATTCCAAAGGAAATTCAAAAGTGACATTCCAAAGGAAATTCCAAAAGGGAAATTTAAAAAGTGAAATTCAAAAGGGAAATTCCAAAAAGGGAAATTCCAAAGGGAAATTCAAAGGGAAATTCCAAAAGGGAAATTCCAAAAGGGAAATTCAAAAAGGGAAATTCAAAAAGTGACATTCCAAAAGGGAAGTTCAAAAAGGGAAATTCAAAAAGTGAAATTCAAAAAGGAAATTCAAAAGGAAGTTCAAAAGGGAAATTCAAAAGGAAATTCAAGGAAATTCCAAAGGGAAATTCCAAAGGAAATTCCAAAGGGAAATTCAAAAGGAAATTCCAAGGAAATTCCAAAGGGAAATTCAAAAGGGAAATTCAAAAGGAAATTCAAAAAGTGACATTCCAAAAGGAAGTTCAAAAAGGAAATTTAAAAGTGAAATTCCAAAGGAAATTCCAAAGGAAATTCAAAGGGAAATTCAAAAAGTGACATTCAAAAGGAAATTCCAAAAGAAGTTCAAAAAGGAAATTCAAAAAGGGAAATTCAAAAAGGGAAATTCAAAAAGGGAAAGTCAAAAAGGGAAATTCAAAAAGGGGGAATTAGTGGGAGAAAAGAAGAGCTGTTTTTACACACCCAAAAAGGTGCCTAACATACTTCCTAGGTTAGTAAGAGTACCCTTTTAGCGGAAAACTTGTCCGATAATGCCTAATACCGCCATACTCTAAGGGTTTACCATCTTTCATAGTTCCCCTATTTTCCTTTACTCTTTCCTACTTGTTGACTCTACTTTGTTTGAGATTCCGATATTCCAAATTTGTCTTTTCAATTTTAATTATCAGGAGTTGTGAGGAAAATACGCAATAAGATCCACAGTTAGACCTGTGCAAAGTAGGACCCATCGGCTGGCTAGGATCCTCGCCAATGACCCAGGGATACCCGTAACTAAATCTACGTGCGTAACGAGAAAATATTCGCAGTCCATTTCACAAAAAAAAAAAATAGAAGAACATAAACATAGAGTGAATCGAGGTAGTAAATTAAGATCACTTGATAAATATGCTAAGAATGATGTACATACTACTGAGACACTATAAAAAATAACATTCGATCGGTAGACCGACTTTTAAAAACCCATAGGTTTTGCACAGGTCAAGTAGGGGTTGGTACCAGGTACGCTCAAAAGTCTCGACAGCTCTCGATATGCCAATTCGCGCTATTGACGAGTTTTAATGAGCTGAGGACGTGCATCGTATGACCCAACTATCAGTGGCAGTGGATCTACAAGGACCCACGACGAGTGCGCGACGCAGGGCATCCATTTTGGGATGGCGTCGCCTGAATAGAGGTAGATGTAGATATGTGACGGTACCCAGACATAGATTTTTGTGTTTGACTAGCAGGCCGGGCAGAGGAATAGATATCAAAGGACTCAATCATCCAGAACTGATCCTGGAAAGCATTCGGGTTTTGCGCAACGTATGTGCTGCAGTCCCCAAGAGTGGCACAAGAGCTATCCGTCCAAGCAGCCCCGGCCCAATCGCCGCAAAATGTTATGTCGAAGATCTTCACATTAAAGTCAACAATAGCCCCTTTGTTAAAATTGGAAACATCGTCGATGACAAAGTAGATGGAGCTTACAAATTCCTGAGGGCCAAAAGTGGGACGAGATATTACAATTTCCGCTGAACTTCGCGACTGGCGCGCCCCAATCCAGCGGACGTAGCGTGTCGGATTTTTGTGATTTTTGCAGCATTATCTCTCGGTAAAAACCAAACATTGATCTCACTGGCAGTCCACTCCATAACGTAAGCGCCTCCACCGAGGGCATTGAATCCGGCCCCAAAGGTATCGCTCCTTGTCGCCCTAATACCGCATCCCGCGTTCGAAGCCTGGCCAGATGCCTCTGTATCACAGTTTGAAGTGAGTAGATAGCCAGAAAACCCGCTGTTTGATATCGAGCAATCACTGCTGGTATGAAGTGTCATTTGGTTGGAATCCTGCTGGTTAACGCCCTCAATTATGTCAATCTCTCCATCGTCTGGCCATTGCTTCCCTTTGGACCAACTACATGAAACGTATATCAGCGTGAATTCGGTCTATCTGAGCCTTTGCAGGCGGTGCACTTACAACGCGGGCCACACGCACATTCCACCGGGCATATGGCTGAGATCCAAGACTGCTAGTAACCCTTGGTGGTAATATGCGTTGCTCACTAGTCTAACGCTCTTCCGCCCGGATGGAGCTATATCAGTGTGATCGACACCCACATATACTGACCCATTGGTGAAAACTTTAACAAGGCCTAACTCTTCAGCTGTTGATTTGTCCACATAATGAGTGAAACCATTGGTTGGATCAGTCCCTAATCGATGATCAGAAATCATCCCGCAGCAACGACTATTCCAGCAACGTATATACCGTATAGAAACTGTAATGATCAAGTAGCGCATTAGACGCCAGTGACTGGCTTTTCCAGTAAGACGTAGCACATGCCACTTCTACTAAAGTTAATATTGAGAGAAGCGGTAAGCTGCATACCATGGTAGAAAAGTCGCCGTGTAATAGGAGATTGGAAGGAATTGAAAGCAATCGACTTCGAAATCGGGCACTTAAGTGAAGTTGGACGTTCAAATTTAGCATAATACAGCATGGATGTCTTGTAAATAGTTATCACTTGGAAGTCATCTTACACCAGGTAAGCGGATCTGGTGACTGGTGCCTATGTACACCGTCATTGCCTTACTAAGACATACCTGTAAATTGATTTTGAATATTGTGCATTGAGCGACTACTTTATTTTCCCCTTCTCTTTATAATGATTTTATATTTACTCATTTTATATTTACTCATTTTATATTGACTCATTTTATATTGACTCATTTCATCTTTATTCAATTTATATTTTAAGCATTCTAATATATTTGGCCAAGATACTAACTTTGCCTGGGCGAGTGGTGCAAACCTAGTATACCTATGTGTATTGAATCACCGAGAGCCATCTACGAAGGAAAAGAGCTAGAAGGAGAAATGAGATTGGCACATACCCTGAGGTCTTGGGCTGGGAAACAGAGTTAGCTGGCCAGTCATTGATGACTGGGAGGCCGTCACGATCTCTTTTGCTTGGTGATTTTCGTAATCTTGACCCCTGCACCGGTAAAATGATCCGCTAAGCGGCGCTTAATACGATATAGAAACTTCCTCACAGTCTCCGCCGTTTGATTGTCTCTACACGCTTTCGGGGGCGGTCTTGGAAAACGAGTATGGCTGGGTGACATCCAGCTACCCGTATACTTGACATGCAGCGTTGATGAGGTTTGATGGCCTCTCTGGCATATGGGAGATGACGTCATATGAGTCCACTCCCCACGTACTCGAACCCAATAAAGGTAAAAGCGCTCGGTCGGCTGGCCATCATGACTGACATCTTTCGGATCGCAAATTCCGATGGCTTGCATATTGCCTTTTACGTGGTCACCCATTTCTGAAACCTTACTGATCTCAAAGGTAAACTAGTCTGGGTAATACGGTTGTTGGCACTTTCCATCCTCTTCGTTATCTAAGCACGAACAACAAGCACTAGATATACTGCCTGCGAATGCAACATTGATATTCTCAGATTCAATTACCATCATGTTGCATACCATTCAAAGGATTATCAGCGTCAGGCGTCCTCAAATAGTGTTGAATGAAAAATCAGACATGTCAGCCGGTGTCTTATTTTTAGCCCGCAATTCCAGCTACATACTTTGCCCCTGCTGGGACAGATGCACTGAGAGCATGCGTTTGCAGGGACACTGATCCAAATAGCGGTACCAAAATACACTCAAACACTAATGTTGATATTTCAAAAGTCTATTTAGAAAGGACAGGTGGGTCCAAAAACGGATCAAGTTGTCCTTTTCTTCTACTGAACACCTTTATTCTTCCTGACTCCCTCTTCCAATATGTAGCCCTTCACATTACAATGCTATCGCATTTTAGTAAAGAATATACAGTTAATGGGCGACAGTCAACTAAACTCACCAAGGCGAAATATTGGGTCTTCTGACTAGCAGGATGTTCAGGGTTAATTTCCACGTGATCAAGTCTGTCCACATGGGTCGTCACTAGGTGCCCGGAACTGCGAATCACCGAAAGGAGGCTTCTCAAGACTCGGACTGTCAGACTCAAAGTGAAATATCGATTCATCCGGCTCTGGGCACATAGCATGCATCCGCCTGTATACCCCGGGAAAAGCTCGTGGACGTGTCGTTTGAATTTGACGGCACGAAACACAAGTCCACACAAAAAAAGCGTGAAGAGTTTGGCGCTGCTTCGGCATGATAAAGATCAGAGCATAACAGAGAATGAGTGTTTTTCCCACATAGGTGACCTATGGTAGTTTATAGATCTTCCACGATCGCGAGAGGCAACAGAAGGGAGGCTAAGGCGCCACAATTATGGCAGGCCTAGCCAAAGCTACAGTGCTGAGATGGTGTACTCAATAACGGAACAACGTGTGTGAATGACCGACGATGTATAATCCCTACCACTGATTTAGAAATTCAAAGATCACTGTATATGTTGTAACAGGCTAGTCAGTACTTCTCTTCACGGGTGAAGGCTGCCGTGGGCTGTGATCTACGGTTGTCCATTTCTGTTTTCGCCTGGCCCGAGTAACCTAAGTAGTCTAATACACACAGGCTTAAGGGGTCAGTCTTAGAATGTACTGTGAGAACTATTAATAGCATTCAGTTGTATTCAGGTGAAGCAAATTAGATTAGAGATTATGCGGACTGGCAGGACATGAGAGGTATTGATGTTATCAAGTCCAAGACGAAAATACAGTTATCACTAGCTCTCTATCATAGTGAGATAAAAAGACAAATACAATCCGCTGATAGGATTAAGATGAGCCGTCTGAGACGGATCTTACTTTGAGAACCATTGAAGCAGTCTACGAGCAACCCCGAAAGCTGTCCTCTGCTTGAACCTCAGATACTCAGCCATATTGCCCGTCGCTGTTTTGAGAACAGAGCTCCAATCCAGGAAGCAGATATCTAGATTCTCTCAGTGCAAAAATAGGTCCCATTTCCCATTGTATGGAGCTTGCCCAAGATATGCGGTGAAGCCACGTTTATAGACCCGACCATGCGTCGGAAGTTTGAGTATACACAAAACATATTTTGCAGCTCGATAATACCACAGGTCATGTCGTACGTTCCAGAGTTGAAGATGCAGAATTGACGAAGCTTTGATAATCTACCCATTCTTGGTCTCTGCAGCCCAAATTAGATCAGGAATCCTTCATCAGGAGACAGAACTTCTTATAGATAGAATACCATATACGCCGTCCTATCCTACAAGACAGAAAGAATTCATGCTAGTACTTATACTATATCACAGTTGCTTATCCATACGCATACTTATATATCACCCTCGCTGTATACACCTCACATATCCATACGATGAACGTTAAGCCTTTCCGTTATGAACATACTGGTCCGCATCGTCACGGGAGTAATATAAGCGCCTTCGATTTGTGCTTAACGGATAAAGAGCCACAAACACATAGAAATCCAAATTCAACTTCTGGGTCAAATCTCATGGATAGCGGTGCAAAGCCAATTAAAGATATCCCGCGCAGTGCTTCACCGCCAATAAGAGGTCCGTCTGGTTGTACTGGACTACAAAACAGGAATAGCTTTGAAATACCACCGCATGCGGAAAGATTCATGG
>JAUTXW010005189.1:0-128831 GCA_030620095.1 Kuschelorhynchus macadamiae | reverse complement strand
ATATGTATATGTATCTACTGGTAGAGTTTGACACCAACAGTTACAATTTTTGGTGGGTAAATAAACAAATAAATTCCATTAAACATAATGAACTTATTCAGTTGATTCTAAATAACCTTTTGAATAGAAAATAAATGAATTTTTATTGTGATGTGAAACTTCAAAAGCGATTCATAGATTTGAACAAAAGATTAATTTAAAAATACAGATTAAAAATTGCAATTAGCAAAACCCAAGGAAAAACAAACACTTCAAATGTATTTGTATCACACTGTAAGAAATTAGAACAACAGAAAAAAAACATATAAACATAATGAGGTGTCTAGCACAAAGTTTAATGGATGACATAATAAAAAAATAAGTGTACCATTCATCAGTTGAGTTGCTATGCATTATCTTGCTGCTGTTTTCCGACAGAATATCAGTGCAAAAACAATTAGTCAAGTCAAACAAGGTTTCAAGTGTTAAATTCTGTTTGATACTGTAAGCTGATAATTTGTTATAATAACGAACTCATATGTATGTTTTGCAGTAGACTTTGCTAAACTTAAGCTTATGAATTATATTAGCCTAATCTGTTTAAGTTTAATATTATAGTAAGTTTCTTTATAAAAAAAAATAAAATAATCACAATTAATACTTACACAGGTATATATCTTCTGCAATCAAAATGGTCGAGTTCAAATTTGAATCAACAAAATAGCTTATGAGGAATTTGTAATTGTGCTTCGGTGATTGTTCTTCCTTATATTGACTAAGTATGTGAAAGGTAAATGAAAATACTGTATCAAATACTTGACATCATTTCTTGTATATTCCCTTCTTTTTAGGGTCATATTGTTGCCAAAAAAGTAAAAATATTGCTATAATCAATAAATATGCCATACACCACATACTGTGTAATATAATATAACTAATTATTTCCCTACTCTAATAATTATAACATTATATAATTCCAACTATAGTTCTTTAAAGAAAAACAAAGATTATTTCATTTCGCCCTCAACAGTGAAAATATATAATACCAAAGAAAATAATAGCTTACACAATAAATTTTCTTGATAATACCTTAAGGAATACTTTTGTTTACAAGTTATACATAGACCTCGACATAGACAATAAAATATAATTTTAGCAAGTACATTCTATTTGCTTAAAAATATACAAATTCATGCCTACCTGTAACAGTATTATGATAATCTAGATTCAACTGCCCTTATTGCTTCTTTAGTCTTTCCATCAATAAAAAATATTATTCTTAAATTGATTCCTAGTTACTGAAATTTATGTTCAATTTTGCAATACTTAAATACACCATTATTAAATCACTTATGTTTCCGCAAGTGATCCATCAGCTGTTCGACTTCCTTGTTTACTGTGTATTTGTGAACTATAAAAGACCAAAATTAAATAAAATACTGCCTATTCTTGATGGGAGAGCCATTCCCCAGTAATAACGGGCAATTACAACCTAGAGTAAGATTTTTATTCTTACTCTAAGTTTAAAACGCTTTGTTCTCCCGAGGAACGCATTTCGCCTATATTATTATATTATTTTTCTGTGGAAAGAGCGCCCCGTTTCAAAGGCGGATAGATGTATGATGTTTATGTGGTCGCATAACAGCCGCGGTGCTGAATTAGAATAGATGGAATAGATATTAACATAGGTCCTATTTTCTTTTAAAAATAAAATACGTAATATAGAATTTTGCACCATATAGCAAATAATGTAATTAATATTTAAACAGAATATTCACAACTTTGTTAAATATTTCTTCAAAAGAAGTTATTTTGAGGATAGCGTTTTATGTTTTCCCGTACTTCTAACAAAATTATCAAATCAGGAAAGAATACACTGAATTAAAAGTAATGATTCATTAATAACTAAAATATACAGGTTTGGTAATAATATGAAATAGATATTTTTAAACATATTACCTTACCTTGTTTAATTTGAAGGATTTACAAGTTTCGTATCTTCGCTACCTATTTGGAGGTTCCATGTTTTCATGATTTTCTTGAATATTTTGGCATCTGCTGATTATTTACGGTATGATGCATATGCTAATATATCATGGCTTAGCTTTCAAGTAATCAAAACTATTTTTTATCTTACGAAATGAAACTCCAAAACAGTAAATTTAGATATTTTCAAAAAATCAAGAACTGACAGATTCGGAATGGCGGCTTTAGTAGTAGGTTGGTGTTTAACGAACCAGGATCGGAAAACCCGACTGTCATGCCGAACAGCTCTCCGAACAGAGAAAATTTTCGTTAACTAACGAAATGATAAGTGCAAAATCGCACCCCATCTCAGTTTTAAACCTCTTTCTCTCTCTCTCTCTCTCTCTCTCTCTCTCTCTCTCTCTCTCTCTCTCTCTCTCTCTCTCTCTCTCTCTCTCTCTCTCTCTCTCTCTCTCTCTCTCTCTCTCTCTCTCTCTCTCTCTCTCTCTCTCTCTCTCTCTCTCTCTCTCTCTCTCTCTCTCTCTCTCTCTCTCTCTCTCTCTCTCTTTAGAGAATCTGGGAACAAAAATGTTTTTTATCAGGTAAATATGGCCACTAAAGCAACAGAAGTAATTTTTCAAATTAGACATTTCCTTTTTTTATGTTACACTGTCAACACCATTTTTCTTAAATGAGTCTGGATTTTTTATTACATTTTTCGGGGCAATCTTACTCACGGATACACATATTATCAGGCCTTTTTAAGTAGAAAGCGCTTCGAAAATTTCTTGATGAGTCTAGCTTCAGTAATACTTAATATTTTTTAAATTTAATCCCTTCGTCTAATTTTACAGTAATAAATGTTAATGTTTTTTAGCAATTACTATTTAACTAAATTCAAAATACAAACAGCACAATGTTTTATCTTGTGGAATTTGGAGAAGGTTGCTATGAAGTGTATGACTATGCATCCTTGGTGACTCGTTCTGACGATAAAGTGACAATCAAGGTGAAGGGAGTGAGATATTATGGTCGAATAATATATAGCTGTGGTAAGTTTACAGATTATAGCTTGTTGGTAACGATACATATGAATAATCATTCAAATTTAATTCTTCTAAAAAATATCCAAAATAATCTCGAAAATTGTTCTTGATCGTCGTTTTGGAAGTTGTTTAAATACAAACGTTTATGCAGGCTGATTTAAATTAAAAAACACACTTTAAAGAATTTTTAAAAATTTGCCTATTTCAAATATTTCAAATACTTTTGCAAAAATACAAAAATAATTTATCCCAATTATTGAGAAGTGTAAAAAATTAATTCATGAGTTACATGTGATTTGTTCTAAACATTCTAAACTTTGTGTATATTTTTTGAAGATTTTATGCTACATTATACCACAAAAAACTCACTATTAAGAAACAGCTATTTTTATGAACATAATACGCGAAAATAATATTCATCTCGATCAGATTTCCCATATTTCATTTAAAATAAAAAATCTCCAATATACACCTGAGCATGCTAGTTCAACTTTGATATAAATAAAAATTAAAACGACTTTACGCGCGATCTTTGTGATATTCTTAACAAAGTAATCTTAATAAAGAAATAAAAAATCTTAATGTGGTACAGTAAGTGTTCGGTTGCATATCAATGTCTTATAAATAATCGTAAGTGCAAAAACCTAACAGCTTTTCACCGTTTGTCTTTTTTTTCTAACTTTGTGTTTTTGTTTTGAACTTAAATTGAAAATTTACACCTTACCTAATATATATAATTCATAAGTAAAAACCTATATATCTCTATTTTTGTAAAATATTGTCGTCTGATCCTTAGACGTTCCTCTAAATATGTAGTCAGAAATAATTCTGTGAAATAGCAGTGTGTTAATATTTTGTCCGGTTTTTTAATTTATTTTTGCACTTTCGAGGTAAAAGCTTCAAATTTAACACATTACGGAACAGTAATTATTTCTATACGAATGCTTTGCCATCGTTTACCCCCAATCTACAGAGAGTTAACATTGTAAGTGGCAACCTCGAAAAAATGTTTGGTAGTGTAAAACAGGTGCTTACTGGCTCGAAAAATTAAAACACCCTGTACATTGGGGCAAATTGTTACAAGGAGTAGATGTACAAATTTGGTGCACTGTATCCATAGTGCACCAAATTTGTAGCCCTTATTGGTAAATATCTCCCAGATTTTAAATATCACCCTGTATATACAGTGATTTTTTGGGTATTGACAAATAGGCACCAACTCTTTTTTAATGGAACATCTTCCACAGTAGACTTCCATACAACGATACGTGATACGCCCTTCACTATATGAAATCTTATAGTATAATTAAATATTACTATTTTCTTTTAGTTCAAGAGAAAATTGTGGAGAGTGTGATGAAAGATCTACAACAAAAACGTGTATTACAAATACACATAACATCATCCTTCCAAAAAACTCGAGAATTGTACACGCCAACTAAGGAATCCGATACTTTGGCATTAGATTTGATGCTAAAAAGTATCAGACGCTCGTCTTTAAACCCCAGACGATTATTTGTACGTACTCCTGACTTTGACATACTCTCCTCCGAGAATTCGCCAACCATTCTAAGAACGGAAGAAGAAACAAAACAATTTAATTATGCAGCAAGTACTTCGTTAATGATAAGTGGCTTTGCCGTGAACGAAGAAGTAACAGAAAATGTTGTTTCTGTTCGGCTCATAACAGAAGAGAGGAGGGATCACAACGCTATCAATATATGTCCTGAAACATATACACAAGATCCTATTGGCAGTGGTAAGTTAGTGCATAATAATTATAAAAACACGAACATAAAAAAATTGTTTCGCTACTGGTCTCAATTAAATTCATATTAAGTTTTAATTCTAACGCAGATCAATTTGCGATTGCAGAAAAAGATGGAGCCCTTGAGTGTTATATGGAATTAAATTATTACCAAGACGACGTCGAAGTCGACACATATTTAGGAAATCCTGCCATTGAAGCAGGAGAAAGTGAGAGTTTGACTATGACTCCCTGTAAAGTACATAAAGGACCGAACTGTCAAATCCAAAACCAAGCTGAAAATATAATCAATACGGGTAAGGTGCTACATTCAGTGAACGGCAAATAAAATTTAATTTTTTACAATAAGAACGTTTTCACATGTCATTAAAATATATAAACAATCTTTCATCTTTTTAATGAAAACTTCATTCCTCTTTCTAAATGACAACTTGAATTTTATTCCAATTGGTAATGTCTGAAAATTTTCATTTTATGATAGATAATTGAAAGGATAAGAGAGTTAAAATAACTTAGGTTGGAACGAAACGGTCTGTCCTTTTCTTATCTTAGTTTTATTAATCTGTTAACATAAATCAATACAATTAGAACAAAATTCCTTGTTAAAATGGAACCTACCTCAATAAATCGGCTATAAAAAGTTATTTTTTTTATTTAGATTTGTTGCAGTATGTTAGCGGTTCGCTATTATATCTATATGACATAAACTTTTTTGCACCAAAATTTATAAAATGGTCGTGGTCTGTAAAAAAAGTTGTGAGATGAAAGGATGTTTTTCTTTTTTGATGGATTCTTGAACTGTATATACTTTTTTTAATTTATAGCAAAACCGTTCTGCTGATGAAGAATTGAAAACTTTGATTCATTGCTGAATCATATAAACCAAGATATCATATTTTACCGGATGTCCGGTAGAATAAACTATCAACAATATGAATATTCTCTTAAAGCAATTTGTAGCCTGGAATTCATTATGTTTTTTAATACATTCTAATAAATTCCGGATTCACAACATAAAAACAGCACTTGCTTATACCGACAGAATTTTGTATAGAAAGAAAGGTACGACGGTCATTCGAAAAACAAAATGATAATTACGAACCGGCTACAAAATTGCTTTTAGCGAATGTTTGTTTATATTCAGTTTTCATTCTTCAGTAAGTCCCAAAAAGAGGCGAAAATAGAGATATCTTGATTTGTTTTTTCTATACAAATCACAGTTGCGACTATAAAATTGAAAAATAAGTGTCCATGCAAAAATATCTTATCTTGTTGAATGGGTTCTTATTTTTTTTTTTCAATTTTGAATTTCTAGCGATACTTTTCTACAGATGATAGGAATTGAAACTACGTTTCATTACTGGATCATTTATAAACAGAAATCAAGATCCGTTTTTTACCTGATTCTCCGAATCATTTAGTTTTTTTGATGACGTAATAAAACCAGTGTAATAACTAAATTAGATTTTTTAGATATAATTTCTACTGCATCGTATCATACAAGTTTTGAATTTAGCTTGCCAAGCCACTTATAAAATGTGAATGGAGGTGTAAATATCTTTTATTATTATTTTTATTTTTTCAGTAAGATTTCTTAAATTAAAATGTTGATTAATGATTATAAAATATTCACTCTAGTCATCTCAAAGACAAAATAATTACTAGAACTAGGTTAGAAAATTGTTTTTAAATAGGTAATCCTTATATTACACTTACACTTAGTTCATTCTACCCCTACAACATTTAAACAAGTGAATAAAACTTAAGAGGAAACCATTCAAAACTCTAACGTTTAAAACTGATAATAATTTTCTGTTAAGAAATAATACTATTATTAACAAAGGTCCAAGCAAACACGGTGGAAAAAGGGAACTGACATTTGAGTTTGAAGGCAGCGATACAGACTGGGAAATGAACATGAAAACTTATTATGTCAAAAGGAAGAGAACAGGTTTTAATGGAGGGGAGTCTCAAACTAAAAGCAATATTCGTAAGTTAGAAATTATTTGTTTTAAATTTTATTTATTAGACAGTGCACTTTAATTGTACATGTTACTGAAGTATGTAGTGAAGCGAAATAGAAATAAAATCAATGGCCCCAACGAGAGGGGGAGGGTAATTATCCCTGGGCCCTGAGTTCTCCAAGGGGCCTATATCTTTAGTTTTTTTGAATCCTCTAAAAGTAATTATTCTTCGAAATGTCCCGTTTTCTTTTTCAGTAAAAGTGCACCACTAATCCGTGAAATTTAAGATGACATACTACTTTCTTATTAATAATGTAGAAATTTTAGCCACAACTATATGGTTTTAGCAAATATACTGTTAAGCTAACAGAATTTAAAAACATTTATTAAATACTCTTCTGTAATAAAACAACAATTTTAATCCTTTACAATCTGTCAGCACCCTAAAAGCTTATCAGTGTGATACGTAAGAGCAAGAGAATATACCCAAAACATTGTCGTTAGTTTTTTTTTCAGAAAATATATCCATAATTTATACCCCCTCTTAGACTTCGCAAAAGGTATGTTTGTACTTTAAGTACCAGAAATGTATCACGAGGTGCGCAACACCCAGGCATAAAAGTAGTCAAAGAAAAAGCAGTACACTTTGGCGAATACTCACTGAGGCTGAATATTTTCCGAAAATATCTCATGGTTATTTCAGTTACAACTTTTCCGCTGAGAGCTAAGCTTTGTATTTCTGACAATAGCGTCAGCCATCCTAGATACTAATAAACAAAATACTTTTATATATGGCATATATTTTTGTAGGTTTCAATTTTTAAAATATAAGAAAGAACGTTGCATTCAAAATATATTTTAACTAAATCCATTAACACTGTAAAACAATATAAAAAAGTCTCATACAAAAGTTGCTTTTACAAGAGAACATTTTGTTTTTTGGTGTTTTTGATTATACAGGGTAAGCTGAGGGGTAAGCCTACGCATACGTGATGTGGAATATTCTTCATAACTTTAATGGTTTTTAAAATATCGACATCTGGAATATAGCAGTTTAAACCTTTTGACAAAGGCGCTTAAGCTAGAGTAAAGCGGTTTTCACTTTCCTATCTTAATTTTTACGTATGCAAAAAAAATTGGCCACCATAAATACGTGACACCTGTTTCGTCTAGCTTAAGCAGTTTGGATTCTACAAGTTGACAAAAGGTCCAAAATTTAGTATAATATAAAGAGGAAATTAGCCTTTTCCAAACGTCAATATTTTACAAAAAGATGAAGTTAGGTTGAATATTCCACGTCAGGGATGCCTAGAATTTTCCATAATTGGCAAAAATGTAAAAACATACACGGTGTTAAAATACAATAAAAAGAGATAGTAGGATATTTTGTGGGGTTACCCTGCCCTTGGACGATATTTACATAAAAGTAATATCGCTTATTTTTCGTAATATTTTTAGGCAATGAAAAACTTAGAGCCAAGAAAAAGCAGCACGCTTGCTTGTACTGTGGGCTAGTCTTATACAATATTCCTCGACATTTCAGAAGAAAACATGGTCATGAGATAAGGGTGAAGGATGCTATAAAATTGGCAGGTATTACTTCAAGCTCTTCACAGTTAAATAATGAATGGGTCGTCTAACAAAACTAGATAAATGCCGTCTTTGAATTGTGGTTTTTATCTGTTAAATCTATTTAAATTTAGTCCTTTAGTACGAGACTTTGGAAAACTGTTTAATGGGCGTTTTCTGACAACGAATAACGTGCAATATCTTGTCCAGTTCTAATATGGATATCTTTTTTTTAGCTCAACAATCCAAAGCGAACCGGAGCGCCCCAAGTATCAAGGCTTGCACCGCTTATCGCCAGTTAATTAAAGATGGTGATTTGAAACACAACAAGCAGGCAACTGAACAAGAAAGAATAGTAGTTAGAGTTTCGAATAATTCTGACAGAGCATCATATATTTGCCCTAACTGTAATGGTTATTATTCAAAAACGAATTTGAGAAATCATTTGCGTTACAATTGCAAATCTGAAAAGGACAATATCCGGGTATTATTAGGGAGATCAAGATTAGCAACATTTGACATCCATCCAACTGCCAATGAAAATTTAAAAACGCATCTTGCCCATCTTAAAAAACAAGAACATATTTCTGTGCTATTTGGTGACCCCATGGCTATTTATATTGGAAACCGGCTTGCCAACAAATATGGGTCATATGGAGATAGTATGTCAAAGTCTCAGACTGTTCTGGCGAAACTACGACTACTTGCAGACCTTTTCAATACGGCTGCAAAGAATGAATCTGGCATTAAAGATATATCATGTTTATTTAATCCTACAAATTGTGAAATTGTAATGAAGGCAATAAAAGAAAGAGCTCGTTTTAATGGAACCAGGTATGAGACGCCAACTACAGCCATATCATGTTGTAGTTTGTTAACAAGCGTTGCGAAGTTATTAAGAAGCGATTGTTATAAATCTGGCACAGATGAAAATTTGGAAAATGCTCGTAAATACAAAAGATTTCTGTACTTAATGTCTGAAATGCAAAATTTCGAAATAACCAAAAGTGCGGGCGAAAATAGAACTGAACATCAAAGAACTAAAAAAGAAAATTTACCGACTACAGTACAAATAAAAGAGTTAATCAGTCTATTAATGACCTCGTTCAAGGAAGCGTATCAGGATTTGAAGTCAAATTTTAATTATATTTCGTACCGTTCTGTAGTTTGCATAATCGCCACTTACATAATGGTATTTAATAGGAAACGACCGGGTGATGTACAAAAGACCTTGGTAATAGAATATCAAAATATGAGTCGATACAAAACTGCTGAATGCTTGACCAGTTTGACAAAAGAACAGAAAAATCTAACACAGAAATTACATCGTTATCAAAGCCAAGGCAAATTAAATTCAAAATCTTCAATACTCCTGCCAGATATTTTTCGCGAATGCATTGATTATATTTTACAAAATAGAGGAATAATAAATATTAATAGCCGGTACCTATTTGCTGATCCGAAGAGTACTAGATGCGGTTACTTTCAAATTAATGAATTTCTAAAGCAGTTCTGTATGACACACGGGCTAAATGAAAAGGCTCTAACAGCAACTGGTTTGAGGAAACACCTAGCTACGACTACTGCTCAATTAACCCCTGACGTTCAGTCCGTAATAAGTGATTTTATGGGGCACAGCCTAAAAATACACAAAAATATATATCAACAAAAACAGGCTGAAAAAGAAATCCTAACCATGGGTGAAATTCTTTATGAAGCTTCAGGCTTAAGTTCTACAAGATCGCTTATTGCCTTAACAAACGAGAATGTTAAGTCAATAGATGTACCTAAGACTAACTGGTTGCTCAGTGATGTCACTGGCACTAAGTCAGGCGCCAGTTCAAATACACAACCGCCAAACAGCCCCGAACCATCAACTTCCGCAGAAAAAACAATGGTATCATTTAGCGACGATGACATACCTGCAGTGTCACCACAATTTTTATCGAGTTCACCATCACCACCGCAACAAGAAAAGCGTACAAGAATCGACAAAATACGGAAGACGAGAATTGAATCCCCAGTAAAAAGTGATGTTACTGGCACTAAGTCAGATGCCAGTTCAAATACACAACCGCCAAACAGCCCCGAACCATCAACTTCCACAGAAAAAACAATGGTATCATTTAGCGACGATGACATCCCTGCAGTGTCATCACAATTTTTATCGAGTTCACCATCACCTCCTCAACAAGAAAAGCGTACAAGAATCGACAAAATACGAAAGACGAGAATTGAATCCCCAGTAAAAAGGTTGCTTATCCATATTTTTAGGGTTTTTATAAGACGGGCTCAAGTTCCCTCTAGAACAGAAATATATTCAAAGTTGGAAGGCACCCGTTATTTACGTTATGTGAACGATGTCGACAAAATTCAAAGGGTAATCAGATCTGAAATTGACAGAAAAGCTGTAACGAAAATTAGTAAGCTTTTTTCTAAATAAATTTAATTTTATTATTTTTAACGTTATTCAGAGTAAGAATAATTCATACTCCAGGTGTTTATCCTATAGAGCCAAAAATCTAAAATTAAATCAAAAAAGTAGTTTTCACTTTTAGCTCAAATATAAAAAAATTTTAATTTTGTTTAAAACATTTTAACGGTCACGGTTTTTTTTCTATATAATGCTCGACAAGTTAAAATCAAAATCCAAACTTTGTACATTAAAAAAGATTATCAACATTTTTTAAATATCCCAAGTATAAAAGTGAACTTTTTTCTCACAACAGTTTTTGATTAAATTTTCAAAGGTAAATAAAATTTAAAAACATTCTTTTTTAGGTTTCTATTATTTTGAAAATCTGCGTATTTGGTTTCTAAACTACCCTTTAGATGACAACTATCTATCTCACCATCCTCTTTATACGTTGACAGCTAAATAAGAAAGTGGTTATTACGAGGTGTCCCAGAACATCTGGGGAATCTCTTGAGAGTATACAGAGGAGGTCAAAATAAAGCGACGTCTTTCTGTCATCATCTGTCACATCATATGTGACAATATTTTAGTATAATATAAAGAGAATATGAACCTTCACCAAACAGTTGTAGTTCATTATGTGGATCAGAAACGGGCTGGCAGATATAATCTTAAAATTTGCATACGTGTTACGCTATCGGCTATGAAACGCTCTATAGCATAACACGTAAAAAATAAGGTTATGTACATCGGAGCTAGTTCATCAGTAACCCACAGTATGTACCACTGCTTTTATTATAAGCCTGTTTGAAGATTCATTGTACAGGGTCGTTCAGAAGTAATAAATAACTGATATGCAGATTAAAAATTTAGGCTCACACTGCTTCAGAGGAGTATCCAACAACAGTAAAGGGCACCTTGTAGATTAATTCAAAATATCTAATGTAACACTGTAACTTTGATAGTAACACTTCTTATTTTTTAGACCCTCAACATTGGACCACAAGCCAGCGGAAGACTTTGCGCCGTAGATTTGAACCATATTATAAAAAAATAGAAGATGGGAAACCCCGTACCTATCCCAGCGGTCAAGAAATTCAAAACGTGATTACTGAAGAAGATGACTTGAAAGGAAAAACCGTATTTGTTATTAGGTCGAGACTTCAATATGATTTTGAACGTATTCAACATAATTATTAAGAAAATATTTTGTAGAGGCGTGAAAAAATTTGTCTCTGTAGTTTTTAATGAGGTCTTGGAGAATGTTTGCCCGGATTACTTGTGTGTCACTGAACTATCTAAAATTTTGCATATCAAATTTGGAGAAACTGCCATGTGCCATAATATACAGTGTCGTCCACCATCTGGGATTCTTTTTCTTATGATTAATATCAAACATTTGTAAAAATGAGTAGTAGGTTTGGTTGGGTTAGGTCAATAACAAAGTCGTAAATTTTGAAGATCTAAATTCTTTAATTATCAACGTTTCGGTCTATATTAGACCATCTTCAGGATACTAAAAATACATGGGAATATATAATAAATGTAAATACTTCTACAATAACAATAACACATAAGTTAACATATAATTAGAAATATTTAATAGTATATAGGCATTACTAACAAAACGAGTGAGGTCCTTAATGTTATATTAATTTCTAATTCTAAAATATAGAACATTGTGGGAGAAGACAGAATTATTTACATTTGAGTTCTGATATGGCATTAAATGCCGATATCTTTTTCCAATTATATTTTTATCGTAGGGAAATAAAAACTACTGTTATGTTTTTTTTTCGTATAACCAAAACATATTTGGTTAATATCTAATTTAATATACAGGATGTTATATAGATTTTTATTAAATTTAAATAGGACCGAGTTCATTTCTCAATATCTTGTATTTTATTTATGCTATTTTTATGTTTTTTATTTTGAACCATTTGCTTAACAATCTTTTTTTATAGTTAACTTGCTTATCAACAGTGCTCGTTTCTTCAAAGCTGAAAGGGTGTTGGACACTTTAAAAATGTTCAGGGATTCAGTATTATTAAGATTTATAAGTTTACGCGTCTTTTATCTTCTAATATACGTGTTTTTAACTATCTTCCGGTTTGGCCTATAGATTCACCGTTATAATTCATACATGGATTTTTATAAATAATGTTACTTTTTAATGCTGCTGGTGTCTTAGTTTTTGATCCTGAAAAAATTTGTTTAAGTTAATTTTCGTTTTTAAGTGCTATGACAATTTTATCATCTTTTAATTCTTTCCTAATATTTATCGAACGGTTTTTTATATATGGCATTTTCAACTATTTTTTTTTGTTCATTTGGTTTATTTTGTATTTTGGGAATTTATATGTGCCAACAATTCTCAAAATACAAAATAAACAAAAAAACCATGGTTCAAAATACCATGCATAAAAAAACTTTCGGTGAAGATTAGGAGAGAATTAAAAGGTGATAAAATTACCATAACATTTAAAAACGAAAATTCACCTATACGAGTTTTTTGACGAACAAAAACTAAAACACCAACAGAATTATAAAGTAACATTGTTTATAAAATTCCATGTATGAATTGTAATGTTATACGCCAAACCGGAAGATACTTAAAAACACGAAGCATAAAACCTGTACATGTTCTTAACAATAAATCAAAAACAGCTTTAGGTGAACATTTTTGTATTATTATTGTAGTATTATTTATGTATATGCATTTAGATTTATTCTATATCCCTTTGTATTTGTAATCTCCTGAAGATCTAATATAAACCGAAATGTTGGGAATCAAACGAATATCTTCAAAGTTTACGACTTTGTTATTGACCTAATCCAACCAACTCTACTAGTCATACTATAAGGTCACTAAAAAATGGAACTAAAATTCTTAGAAATGTTTACTTCCAAAAATACTTAAATTAAAAAAATGCGCCTATTTTAACTCAAATAGAATTCAAAATAGGAAAATAAACTCTCAAAATCTAAAGCTAGTATTACACTGACAATTTGTCCTGAATTAATTCATGCACTTTCTTCTTAGCAAAGTCGTTTGACTCTACGCTGATCCTCTTTCTTTTTTAATATTCGTCAGGTATGCCACATTAGAAATATAGCAATAATGTTTATTTCCGCAGGGCATTCCTTAATCTATAAATTAAGTTTTCTGTGAAATATATATACACTTATAAATTACATCTAAAGACAGGAAACTTATAAGTTAAATCTAAAGATACGAAGTTGGCATTCCTGAATTCACAAATTGATGAAAAATAGTTTGATGAGAAATTGATGCGAATTTTTGTGACGTCAAATTTAGTGTTTTTGATTGGTCAGCCGGTTTTAATAATTTCATGAATTAATTCACAAAAAAATGTCAGTGTAATAGTAGCTTTAGTCCCAAGCTACTATTACATTGACAGTTTTTTTCGTGAATTAATTCATGAAGTTATTCAAGGCCGGAGGCTGACTAATAAAAAACACGAGATTGACGTCACAGAAATTCGCATCAATTACTTCACGTATAGAACATGTTCTATTTTTTATGAATTTTTATGTGAATGCACGAATGTCAACTCCGTATCTTTAGATGTAATTTATAAGTTTTATATTTCCACTTGAAACTGTTAATTTACAAATTAAGGAAATTATGGAACTAAGGCAAGTGCTACTGAGCATATGAGTCAATAAATACTTGGAATAACATAAACATCATTGCTAATATTTCTAGTGTGGCATATACCTGACGAAATATTAAAAAAAAAGAGGATCAGTGTAAAGTCAAACGACTTTGCGAAAAATATCAAGAGGAAAGTTCACGAATTGTCCGTGTAATAAATAGCTTCAGACAAAATGTAAACTTATTCTTAATTTAGGCTACAACTAACCAAGCATCATTTGGCCTACAAGTAAAAAATAAAATTCAAATTACACTGCGATAAAATAGTTAAAAATAAATAAAAATACTTTGAATAAGACGTACAATTAATTAATTTTATTTGTTTACTATTTTATCGTAGTGTAATTAGAATTTAGCTGTTTTACTTGTAGGCCTTGATAATGCCCGGGTTGGCGAAACATATAACCGAAAATAAAATTTAAAAATTACATTTTCACATGTTTTTCTACTTTAAAAACATAACAGTCAATAGTGTCGGTACCTGTTAGTTTTGACACTATTTTGAAAAACTAAACAAAAGTAGTCTTCTTTATTAATATATCGAAAAATGTTTCCAGTTGAGTTTTATTGCCAAATCTCAAAAACTAAAATTGTCATGTTTTTACCCCCGTAACCCAGTCCTGTTCAGATTACTGTTAGCACAAGTTTAAACCAAAGGGCCTCGAACTGCTTATCATAATTAGTTGGTTTCTCCACAATACAATTATTTTTGTTAATTATAAAATGGTTTTCTAAGCAAGTAAGCAATAATTTATTTTAAAATAATCTCGAATAGGTCAGGTGTATACTGACTGAATCGTACATTTTCTTGTCAGTGACAAATATTTATTAATTTAAAAAAATGTAAAATAGGTACTTAATCTTAATCAAGAAGGTGCATATCTAGAAATAGATGAATGCCTAACGCCTTAATATTGTTATTATATTTAGAACCTATCAATGTATTGTGAATTATCATTTCCAGGTTCCCACCTAACTTGTTCAAATTGATATCAGCGAGAAAGCAACACCTTTCACTTATGAAATAATAAATTACTATATTTAGATATTTTAAGATCAAATCTGCACGTCAATGGTTTACAAGTGGTTTAGTTACGCAGAAAATTATTACTTGTTTAGGAAACATAAAATCGTCCAAGCAAACCCCTTTTTTTTTACTTATTTTGGACAACCATCAAAATAGTTGCCTTGGGGGAAAATTGAATAAAGCTATATAATGGTTCATGTGTCTGAAATGTGTTAGCAGTAATCTGGACACAATCGGATATACTGTATCCGATTCGGAGGATATTTTTGGTTTTTGAAATATTTCCGCTCAGATGTGGTAATTGGTAGAAGAATTGATTTAGAAACAAGCTTTCTAAATGATTTTTTTCAATATTTTCAAGTCCACTTTAGGACCATATTTGAAAATAATGTCAAAATTTACCGCTATAATGAAAGTCACGTGATAATATTGTCGAAGATACGTTATCTTAGGTTTAAGTAACTAAGCAAAGATTTTGCTATAGAATCATAACTCTTAACCATAATAGTAAAAATTGCCATATTGATTGATCTTTATCGCGGGCACTCTCTGTAACATGAAAAGTGAACTAAAAGATGTGATTGATTGATTAATAGCAAACCACGAATTAACGAGTGTAAGTTTTTATTATTAAAATAAACTAACGCTAGTAATTATTTACAACGTCAACTTCTCAAAAGCTAATTTAGTAAGTTTTATTAGAATTCCGGATTTTCAGGTCTTTTTGTCTGCCTAATGTAACTTTGGGAGTTAAGTTGTGCTATATTCATGTTTTTTAGTCATTGTGACAGCCGGTTTTCACCTCTTGTAGAAATCGAATATGAGTGTAAACTTTTTTACAATAAATGCTAAATTTTACTTATAACGATATTTTATTGTTATCTTCAGGTAGAAAATCAAATCCAGGAGAAAAAAATTCAATTCTTAACGTATATTTTCAAAACCTAAATATATTTTATTTGGGTTATTAGTCTAGTCATATGGAAAAAAAATGAAATAGAGAAGACGTATTCTTAAATTGTTTAAGCTCAAAAAGCAAACAAAATGCATATATGCATAAATAAAGAATAGGCAAAAAATTCTGCCACAGCTACAAGTAGATTTGTTCTCCATTAGAAGTTTTGTCATAATAAAATAAACTTGCACAATTGTGTATAAAAATCACCAACAACACTAAACTTGGATCTAAACAGTTATAAAATATGAAGATATATAAGATAACTGACAATATATTAAACACATAAAGTCAAAAAAAAAAGTTTTTATAGATGTTTCCCAGAGTGCTCTAAAAAATTTCATTCATTCAGTATTGAGCTCTGCGGTATACCAACCTTTTTAAACCTATTATCAGACTCGACCACATTAATGCCAACCACTTGCATACGGTTTTCTAGATTAGATCTTGCCCAAGAATCGGCTTTGCCACGAACGCCAATCCTCACTAGGGTCATAAAAATATCCAATATGTGTTGCCTTCCATCTAGAGCCCTAAATGAAATCCAGGGCCGAGTAAGGGAGGGCTTTGGGGACTATAGCCCCGGGGTCCACCCCATTTGCGGGGCCCACCGGTAATTCATAAAGAATGCCACGTCTCTGCTGTAAGAAGCCAGAAAAAAATATTGGCGACCAATAAAAAGTCACTTCTGTAAAACCATATATACGAGGGGGCCCTAAATTTCACTTAATAATTTAGGGTCTAAGTATGAAACTAGTATGCAGCAAATGCTGCTTAAAACATGGTTTTTCTATACATTTAAAGCACCAAACCAAATTTTTCAGCAACTTCACTGCTGAGTTGTATTAGATACACTAATTTACATTTTTTTTAAATGATCGTCGAGTTATCCAGACCTTTTAACACTAATTTTGGTATTGTTTTATTGCGTATGTTTTATATAGAAACAAAACTAATATATGTTTGTCTTCCGAACAGATGGTAAATGCGTCCGATATTGTTTCACCGGACAGGGCGTTTAGAGATGCCACAGAGAAACTAGCTACGCCCAAGCTAATTTTTCTGTGGTGATGTTAAATCTAGGAATCTAAATACTCTTGAGAAATACATTTGCTTCATAACTTGGTAATTCGAAGGGCTTGGATAATAATGGGCTTTGATAATTAATTTGAATACAAATTGACGTTGGTTTTGTTCCGGTCCTTTATTCTTTCATGACGCTTTTTCTGAATAGCTTGTAGGTAGAAAATAGTTTTTCATAACAGAATAGGGCTAGAAAATTAAAAACGCAAAGGATATGTAAAAACCCAACCCAAACACAAGATACCCGAGGTGGTAAAATATTTCAGGTGAAGGTACTTTGCGTTGCCTTTGCGTTTGTGTGATAAATTCATCGGTCAACAGAGATAATTCTAGTCAGATTATTCGGAATTGCCATGATACAATGAGCTAGGTAAGCTTACTCGATATTCTAAATAAACTTTACCTACTTTTATTAAGTCTTGGTAATACTTTTCATCAGCATATTGCACATTATAAATTAAGTACCTTTCTACCTTTAATAACTTTCATTTCGTATAAATTTCCAAACGTCTAGTCAGAATTTTGAGATTTTTTTACCTGCCTTCAAAAAAAAAAAGATTTACTAAAAAGTAAAAAATTTAAACAAAGAATATTAGGTATTTGTTGCTGCAAACTTTCAGCTATATACGTCGCCGCCAAGCCTAGGTAATAAGTCGGCACCAATTCTATAAATATCTATGCTTATTACAAAACAATATATTATGCTCTATTAAAAGTAGGTATTGATTGAATTGGCGTCGACGAAAAATTGCATCGGCCTGGCGGCGACACCGACGTATATAGCTGAAACTTTGCATCAACAAATAATATTCTTTGTTTGAATTATTTTTTACTTTTTAGTTTATCTATTTTTTTGAAGGCGGTTCATTTTTTATAAAAAAAAAAACCTTTTAGTAATTTAAATTTTTATTATCACCCAGTATAGTAGATTTTGTAATACAGAAACCAAAGAAATGTTCTTGACAGAATGTGGTTTAATTTGTACAGAACCTGCCTTTTTTGTCGGAGTTTATGTTTGTATTTGCATTGTAATATGTGAGTTTTTTTAAACCACCCTATATATACGCATATTGTATCCCCAAAAATGAATTCTTTGACCTCAAAAAACTTATAAACATGCACAATATATTTTATTTTTTCTTCCCCCCCCCCTTGACGCTGCCCTTAAGCAGGAGGGGTTGCATGTGACAAAAATAAATACGAACTGACTTAAAATCTTCATGATATAACGAAACCGTATATTTTCCAAAATTTTCAATTTTTTAGCCGCTCTCGCTTACCCCCGGTCTCCCCTTTCAACCCCTTCATTTTTCTATATTAAAATGTCAAATCATAAAATCCAAAGCACTAGAACAATAAAATCGGTCAAGGCGTTCCGGAGAAATCGGCGATTATTTTTCAAAAATTGTAATATTTAACTAATTAACTCCCTTTTTACACCCACTCTTTAGAAATTTCGTTGTACACAAAAAAATCAGACCAACTTGAAGAACCCCCGACCAAAATGAGCCTAAGAACCTTAAAATCGGTCAAGGCGTTCCGGAGAAATCCGCGAACATATATAAAAAAATACATCGCAAACGAATTGAGAACCTCCTTTTCTTGAGGTCGGTTAAAAATTCAGCAATATGCCTGTCTAATTCCGCGTAACGTATGATACAATTAAATAAAGTTATTATAAAACATTATATGTAAAACCACAGCCTTTCTTCATAAAATGGTGGACGAAAATTAAAACTAGTAGACATACAAAGCGGCACTTCCCCTCATTCATTCAACTCTTATCATTGGCCGAGGACAGCTCCGTGACGGTTTCCCACCACTCACGAAAATTGGTTCCTATAACCACTATCAATACCATGTAATATAGTCGGTTACTATATCCGCCTCAACAGGTATATATATATATATATATATATATATATATATATATATTTTTTTTTTTTTCGGTGCTATTTTCTTGGTTTTTGGTCACTTTTTAAAGGAAAATGTTTTTATTTTTTAATCATATTTATTTAGACTGACGTTTCAACCTAGATTCGGTCTTTTTCAAAGTCTAAAATGGAGGAGAACAATTTTGTTTTTCGTAAAATTAGAACTTACACTTGATTCCACTTACTTCCAATATGATAATAAATTTTTCAAACAAATAGAAGGGTGTGCTATGGGTGGTTCAATATCAAGTGTCATTGCTCAGTTAGTCATGGAAGATTTGGAAGAAACTGTATTAAAAAACGTGGAATTTGAATATCCATTTTTTTATAGGTACGTGGATGATTGTATCATAGCAATACCGAGTGATAAAATAAATAATATTTTGAACCAATTTAATAAGTATTACAAAAATTTACAATTTACATATGAACTGGAACAAAGTCAAAAAATTAATTTTCTGGATATCACCCTTCATCATATAAACGAAAGTATAAAAACCGAGTGGTATACTAAAAATACATGGTCTTCAAGATATTTGAATTTTAACTCTAATCATCCTATTTCACAAAAAAAATCCGTAATTATTGGATTAGCCGATCGAGCTATATACCTCTCCGATCCGGAGTATAGAGAATCATGTATCAAAAAAGCTAAAAATGCATTAAAACTAAACAATTACCTAACTTTTTTAATCAACAAAATATTTAAAAACAGAATTTACAAATTTTAAAATTCCACACACTGTCCAAAAAATAAACAAAAAAACTCAACCACCTTCTTATGCTTGCCTTTTGTTGATGGTTTATCTCAAAAATTTCAAAACCTATTTAAACCCTATAATATCGCCGTCTGTCACAAAGGTTTTAATTTATTAGAAAAGAATTTTATTAAACTGAAATCGAAAACCCCTACAAATAAAAAAAGCAATGTCATATACCAAATCCCATGTAATAATTGTGATGGTGTTTATATAGGACGGACTAGCCAATATTTAGAAAGCCGAATAAATGGCCATAAATATGATAAAAAAAATTGCACTGCCCTAACAAATCACGAAAACTCAAAAAATCATACTTTTGACTTTAAAAACACTAACATTTTAAAAACTGAGCCTCTTTTAAAAAACGGGAATTCCTAGAAATGGTAGAAATCCATAAAAACAAAAAATCAATCAATGATAAAAAAGATGTAAACAACTTAAACAAAATATATATATGAGCCTTTCCAAGCAGGATGTCAACCAATGACGTGAGAATCAGATCTGACTGTATCACCTGTAATTTACATAGAAAACTCCTTGAACATTGTCTTTCATTGCTACATAATAGTTTTCACCAATTACATATTATATTTCATGTATCTTTAATGTTTAAGCGGTAAAGAAACTAATCAACAAAAACTGCATATTTAGATAAAACTTAGGTGGCCACGGAAGCGTATGTTTTTAAATGCCAGTGACAGGTGACGGTATTTTCTTACAGTTTGGAGACTTTTTCGAATTTTTGTGAAATTTAAAGGCAGTACAGGTAAAATTTTATTACCTGCCTGTTTTTTTTTCTTTATGATTCCCCTGGTCCCGTCTGTAATACAAATTAGAGATTTTTTTAGCTCAATCCAAAGAAATACTTATTTCCACAATTTTCTGTTTAGTTCTTTACTCAAAATAAATACCAGAAAAATGGATGTAATTTTTATTTCACTTTCCGGGCATTCTCAAAACTGTCACTTTTAAGTTTTAAAATGTCCCGTCTGTAATATATTTCGCCTCGAATCGGAATCTGCCATGAATGCACCATTGTTTACAATCTTAATCAAGATTGCCTTGGAAAAAAGTTGACAACTAGTATGCCTGACGTGCATTCCAAATTATTTAATTTAGTTTGAGTACGTGTCATTAGTGACAGATACTTCCATACTTTATTTCGCCGTTGTGTTTTGGATTTGTGTCTATCTAAGCATTTTAGAAGTGTTTTTAAATGGATAAAAGTGTTAAAAAGTAAGTAATTGTACCCATTTTATATGAAAATAATAGTTGTGGTAGTTTAGAGTAACTTTACAATTCCTATTTTTGTTTGTCAAATTATGACGTCAGCACTAAAGACGCATATAGTTTAAATTTGAATATTTTTATAAAAGTTAATAAGGTTGTTGTAGATAAAGTATAGTATTCAATTCGCAATAATGCCTACTTATTATTCAACTCGGATGATTTACTCACCTCGTCTTTGGCTCGTAAATTTCATCCACGTTCAATAATAAATTTAAAAAAATAATAATAAATAAATAATAAAATAAAAAGCACTGTATTATTTTTACAGTGTATTAAAAGAACACTGTTATTTCAATTCAAATAGGTATAGCACTTTTTTCGGTCGTTGCGGTTAGTATGTTGAGCACTTTAGTTATTGGACAAATATTATTTTACTCTGAAATACCACAACACGCTTAATAACTCTTAGTAGATTTTGTGGGCACCCTGCACAATTTTTTTTGTAGGGAGTGTCAGCTTCGAAGCACCCACGGTGTCCGCGCCTATACAATATTTTCTGAATTTTTTTCAGAATAATGGCTGAGAGAACAGCTAAACAGAAAGAAAACGTGAGAAACGCTGTAAGAAGGTACAGAGAGAGATTAAATGAAGATCCTGAAAAGAAAAAGGCTATTCGAACACAGGATGCTGAGCGGCATAGGATTGCTAGATATTTGGTAGCTCAAGAACTTAAGAAAAAGAAAATGAAAGTAAATTAATTCAAAAAAGGGAAAAGGAAAAAGAAAGAAAACGCAAATATAGAATGAAACTAAAAGCCGTGCAACGAAAAAATGTGGAAGACATGAAAAAACAAATAATGCAGCCCTACACGTGCCGTCAAACGATGGGAAAGGCCATGAAGAAAGTTAAGTCTGCGCTTCCTGAGTGTCCCCAACGACGTTCCTACCTCGTACAGCAATTATATCAAGAATCATTTGGCTCAATGAACAATAACCCGAAAGATTCAAAGCGAGAAGACAGAAGCAATAGAAACTTAATAAGTGAAGAAGAAGTCGCCTGTGCATCTCAGTTCTTCTGCAGAGATGATATCAGTCGTCAAGCGCCGGGGAAAAGAGATTGTAAAAGCATTAAAAATTCGATCACTGGGCTACGTGAAACCTATCAGAAACGCCACATGATGATGACTATTAAGGAAGCTTTTGAAGTGTTTAAAAAGGAATATCCTCAGGCTAAAATGCGCCGATCCACATTCTATACATTGAAACCTAAATATGTTATGTTATCATCTCAAATGCCACATAACGTCTGCGTTTGTCGATATCACGCAAATTTTAACAACCTGATTAAAGGAATTTGCAAGGCCGTTCCTAATTTTCCTACAAAAGGCAAGGATCTTCTTGAAAAGGTCACCTGAGATGTGCAAAATGAACATTGTATGACCAATAAATGCTTGGAATGTGATTCTAGCTTAGAAGACTCTCTGATCCCGCTTACCTATTTTGACAGAATGGAAGATATTTTAGTTACTTTGATGAATGGCGCACTGTTGATGGTCGAGTTCAGAATATCAGTACAACAGGATCTTTATCAATGGCGCTGACAAATCTTGAAGCTCAATTACCAAAATTTAAGACACACTGCCACGTCAAACGTTTTCAGGAAGCTTATTTTGAACATTGTAAGCAGAATTTGACAAATGAAGAAATTGTTCTACAAGTGGATTTCGCAGAAAATTATGCGCTGATTTCTCAAGATGAAATTCAAGCCGCACATTGGGCACATAATCAAGTTACGATCTTCACAGCCGTGGCATGGTCTTGTGAAGGGACTGATTCTTTTGCACTGGTTAGTGATGATTTGACCCATGACAAATATTGTGTTTTTACATTCTTGAAGAAAATTGTTGCTCATTGTAAATCGAAAATGAATTTGAAACGTTTAATTATATTCTCGGACGGGTGTACTGGTCAGTTCAAGAACAAATATACTATGTCAAACATTTGTTATTTTGAACACGATTTGTTCTTATCTAATGTTGAATGGAACTTTTTTGCGTCATCGCATGGTAAAGGAGCTGTAGATGCGATTGGTGGTTTGGTAAAAAGAGTTGTCTGGATGGAAGTCAAGGGTAGGCGTTCTAAAGTAACAAACGCTACAGAATTTAGCGAATGTGCAAAAGAAAAAATTGGAAAAGTTAGCGTAATTCTTGTTCTATCAACCGAAATCGATTTGGACCGAGAAGTTTTAATGAAGAGATGGTCTCAGACTCCCAAATCTATACCAGGAATCCAATCAAGCCATCATTTCAAAAGAATTACTGCTTCCGAGCTGCTCCATAAGAAAGTCGTAAGCTCTGAAGAGTTTTCATTACACAAATTATAATTTTTTAATAGTTAATGATTTTTTATACTTTAAAATTGATAAATAAAATTTCTTCGTAATAAATTTTCTGTTTATTTTTATTTAATTTATTTTTAAAAATATTGTCCCGTCTGTAATGTCCCATCTGTAAAATTTTAACATTTTTTTTTCTGTTCCTTCTTTATCATATAAGACAGTTGTGGCTACAGTGAGCCCTGCCTGACTATATAAACCGCCCTACAAAAAATTGCTGCAAGTCAGTTTTTAACTTAGCAGAATTTTTAAAATTTTGTGATGTAAATTGTTACACGGCGCAAAACCTGTCCCATCTGTAATACAGATTCAAAAATGGTTTGCTTCTAAACTAATTAGTTTTTCTTTCCGAAGTAAGTGTTGTGTAATAATTCAGCTCGTGTGCTAATCGCGTGTTCTTAGTAGCGAGGCATCCCTTCAACTCATTATGAATAATATGTTTCTAATGTTCGTATTTTTGTACGATTTGTCCCATCTGTAATAATGGAAAGGCTCATATATCGATTTTATAAAACCCACAGTTGTTATCTGATTACAAATTAATACTAATATGGGTCAGTTTATTTTATTCTGTGACAATAACACCTGTGTCCTGTGTATCTGTTCTGTTTGTATGCTGAAATAAAAGGTATTGTAATTTAGGTTATATGTATATTCATGTCCCATATGATGGTTGGATTTATTTTCGTGCCTGGTAAGTTATTTAAAAAAATCTAGGTAATTTTACAAAAAACAAAATTGTTCTCCTCTATTTTAGACGTTGTAAAAGACCGAATCTAGGTTTAAACGTCAGTCAAAATAAATATAATTAAAAAATAAAAACATTTTTCCTTTAAAAAGTGACCAAAAACCAAGAAAATAGCACCGAAAAATATATATAGTAGATCTAGGTCAAAGAAAACAAAAATAAATACTAAGTTATATATATATATATATATATATATATATATATATATATATATATATATATATATATATATACTTGTATATGTATATATATATATGAAAATATTTGTCATTGTTTTATTTACTATACAGTAAAGCCTCGTTAATCCGAATCTCCAATAATCCGAATTCTCCAATAATTCGAATTGAAAAACACCGTAATGGTGTCTTGTAATCCGAATTTTCATGTATGCGCTAATTCGAATGTCTCCTCAGCTAACCATATTTACAGATTTAACTAGTTCAGACTAGTTCAAACAGGTTTGTTGCGTGCATCGTTAGAACGTTGAATGCCTCAGTCGTATGTAGTTCTTGTCGGGGTGTGGTAAAATGGTTCCAAAACGCAAACATGTGACATTATCTTTGAGACAAAATACTGAAATATTGGACAAATTACGTCGTGGGTTCAGTGGAATAGCTTTGGTTGCACAGTGCGGAGTCGGCGCATCGACAATATGTGACATTAAAAAGCGTAAAGAAAAAATCGAGCGGTAAGAATTCGTCATTTTTTTTATAAATGTGTAGTAACGTTAGCCATTTTTTCAATGAAGATTTGTCGAGGGTTGCTTCGCTGGCTCGGGAAACAGAAAAACGTTACGATCCGCACAGTATCCCGAAATGGAAAAATTGCTATATGCTTGGTTCTGTAGTCAACGATCAAGGCATATTCCTATATCATACGAAATTTTGGCGGCAAAAGCAAAGCAATTCTACGTCCAAAGTTACGGAAAGGATAATTTTGTAGCTAGTAGGGGTTGGATTGCGAAGTTCAGAAGCAGGCATGGTTTCCGCGCGTTAAAAATTTGCGGCGAAAAGTTATCCTGCAATAAAAGCGCTGCCGATCCTTTTATACTGACGTTGTAGGAGAAAATTAAAAGTTTGAATATTTCTCCGCCCCAAATATATAACGCCGATGAATCAGCTTTGTTCTGGAAACTGCTGCCAGAGAAAACGTAAACAGAGAGTAACATTTTTGGCCTGTGTGGCCGAGATGGATCATATAAACTAAAGCTGTTACAGATCGGGAAAGCTAAAAATCCGAGAGCGTTTAAAAACGCATCACTTCCGGTTGAATATAAATCATCGAGCAACGCATGGATGACCACTGCTATATTTCAGGAATGGTTTCACCACTCATTCGTCCGGCAGGTCAGAAGTTACTTAAAAGAAAAAAATCTACCCGCAAAAGCCCTCCTACTCGTCGACAATGCCTCCAGCCATGGACCTCAAGAAGAACTTGTAACGGAAGATGGATGCATTACAACACTTTTACCATTAGACCAAAACTCCATTCGCTTGACAAAGCTATTTTATAGGAAGAGTTTGTTAGCACACATTCTTTCCAGTGAGGAAAAAGACGTTTGTAAATTGCTCAAGATCATTACTCTGAGAAATGCTACATGCCTACTTCATAACGCATGGGAGAAAGTTTCTCCACATGTTGTGCAAAAATGCTGGAGCAAAATTCTACCCGGTGAAACAGCGAATAATTTGGAGTCAGATGACGATCCTGATGATTTGATACCGCTGAGTTTAGTGAGGCAAAAAATCTCGGAAATTCCAGAAGAATTAGCTGTTATCTCAGGTATGCTGAGTTCTTTATCACCAGAAAAACTGACTGACAAAGGAAATCACTCATTTGAAGACTGTCAAAGATGAAGACGCGATTAAACATTTAAATGTGGTCCTGAAGTGGGCGGAAGAAAACGACTTTCCTTTAAACGATATTTTAGTGCTGCAACGATTAAAAGAGAGTAAATTAAAAAAATGTAAAACAAACAAAAATAACAAATTTCTTCAATAAGCAATAGTTTTACATAATGTTACTGCATTTTGTTAAATAGGCGAAAATCCCAAGTTTATTTTAAAAATAGTCTTAGTTAGGTATGTAGTGCATTTTGTTAAACAAGCAAAAAATCACAAGTTTATTTTAAAAAAATATGTAGTTGTACTGCATTTTGTTAAGCGAAAATCGTTAAGCGAAAAAAGTTTATTTAAAAAATTGTCGTACTGCATTTTGTAAAACAAGCTAAAATCACAAGTTTCTTTAAATAATAGTTGTGTTGCATTTTGTATACATTGAGATGTTTAAAATAAATATGTTTCGGTAGTCCAAATTTTTCGCTAATTCAGATCGCCCTGGTTTTTATTGGTTCGGATTAACGAGGTCCTACTGTATTAAATAATAAGTTTATATTCCAGCTCACAAAAAATATTATATTGATAAAGTTCTTTTAATAAAACACACAAAATAACTTCCTCAACTAACTGCAAATCTAAATAATTACCCGATAGTCCTAGTCATATTAAATGCCTACTAACATTCTTTTATTCTATTGACATTAGTTCATTATAATCTTAATATGAACTCAAAAAGCAATATTTTAAATAGAATGGCTAATAATTCTTGCCGCATCTTCGTATACCAACCATATGCAATATAAAATCGTCTATTTTGAAATATTATATATCTGTGATTTTAATATTAGGATAGTTACTGGCCTTAGTCATGTACCTAACTAATACAAATTTAGGAAAACTGCAACTCGCCAAACTGAATTTCTTGTTTTGAACCCTCGAACTGAATTTCTAGTTATAACCCCGTAAACTGAATTTCTGGTTCTGACCTACCGAATTAAATTTCTGGCTTCGAGCCTCTGAATTGAATTTCTAGCTAATTGACTGGCAAAGTTTATAGAATGTGAATGAACTATGAACGTATGTCCTAAACGTCTTAACTTTTGAGATACAGGTAGGGAACATTTTCGAAAAAAAGACTTTTTTTAAAAATAACCCTGAAGCTATTGTAGATGATATCTTTATGAAATTTGATACACGTCTTCTAAGCATCAACAGGCATTTTCTAATGTACAAAAATTTTTTTATTTGGACCAGTGGCGTCCATACGGGTTTTGTATTGAATATTTTCGGAGAAAAAAATAGTACGCGACTGATTTCCCTTTAAAAAAAAATTACTTTTAAAATCTTAATTTATTTCTAAGCAATTTTGATCTTTTGATTTTTTTTCGTCCGACGCATGGTTTTCGGTTAAGAAAATCAAAGCCATTTTACTTCAGGCTCAAATGGCTATTATAATTGTTGAACACATAAATCTAGTTATCCTGGAATAAATTAGGTTTTTACAGACGTCAACGTCTAAGTAATTTTGCTGACTGCTGCTGACTTAAGTAAGTTGTTAGTGTTTAAAACCATCTTTTTAGTGTTTTATTTAAGTATATCGTAATCAGTAAATAATAATAATAATATGGTAAATTATACGAACACGGAAATTGCGGCAATGCATTACGTCTATGGCCTTGCAAATAATAGTGCAACAGAAGCCAGACGCATTTATCATGAATAATATCCAAATTGTGCCTTGCCAGACAGCCGAACGTTTTCGAATATTCATCGCCGACAAACTAACCTAAAATCATATAATTTCACACTAACATAAGCGATAGAATAATTTTAAAAATTATAGAATTTAAATAAGACTTATTTGAAGTAAAAATTTGCTATCTACTTAAGGTACCAGCAAATACCTCGAAGTTTTGTGTCAAGAAAATTGAGATTTTTTTACTAAAACGGTTTATGTTCTGTATACGTCGGATATTAAGCGGAAGCAAGTTATAAAGTGTAGGACTAAAGTATGTCAGATATTTTTGGTTTCTTGTTCTGGACAGGAAAGGAACACATACGGACTCCACCGATCTGCTGCTGGTATGATAATTGTTTAGAATAGGTTGCTGCCTTAGTTCGGGATGTTTGTAAACTATCAAAAGTACTGATTTTACATACAACTGTTGCAAGGTTAAAACTTGGGCTTCTTGATACAGAAGTTCCGTAGAGTATCTGGCTTTTTTTTTGTAAATTACTTTAAGGAGATATCTTTGAGTTACATTTAAGATATTTAGTGTTGTATTAAATGTTTCTCTCCATATTGACAGACCGTATCTAATGACTGATTCACCTAGTGTGATATATAATAATTTGAGGATATTGACTGGCATGATATTTCTGATTTGATAGAATTTATAAATTAGTTTACGAAGTTTTGAGTTTGTATTTTCTATATGTTTATCCCACTTAATATTCTGATCAATTACAACGCCGAGATATCTAATATATTCAGTTTTATTCAGAAAATCAGTGCAGTAGCATGGTGTCTCATTTGATAAACACTGGAGCGTATGCATTTTTATCCGATTAGCATGGTGGGAGTCAAGGATACTGAAACACATAAATTTTGTTTTTTCCATGTTAATTGTCAATCGGTTTTCACCCAACCATTGACGTACCTTTGCAAATTCAGATATGGTGTGCTAGCCTGAAGCATTCCAGGCATCCCCCTGTACAAGAAGAACAGTGTCATCTGTATACGAGACCAATTTGCTGGATGTAGTGAGGCAAAGGAGGTCATTTATATATACAAAAAAATAGGAGTGGTTCAATTACGGTTCCTTGCGGAACACCACACTGTACTATTTCAAAACTACTGTAATCATTTTGTAACCTTATACATTGTTTCCGATCTTCAAGATAACTCCTTATTAATTAATGGCATAATCCTCTTATTCCGTAATTGCTTAGCTTGTTTAGAAGAATATCATGAGGTACGGTATCGAAGGCTTTAGCCAAATCCAAGAAGATTGCAAGAGGTTTTTTACTTCTATTAATAGCATTATAAATAAAGTTTGATACCTCATAAAGTGCGTCTTCCCTTGATCTTCCTTGACGAAATCCAAATTCACTCGGAAAAAGAATGTCATGTTTTTCTATGTGGCTTATACTTCTGTCCCTTATACAAACTTCCAATACTTCTACAATATTATTAATTAGAGATATCTGCCGGTACTTGCCCGGTAAATAAGTCTCTTTACCTTTGTGAATAGGTATGACAACCGACTTCTTCAATTCACAAGGAAGTATATCCGTCGAAATGGAACAGTTAAAAATATATGTTAGAGGCTTAGCAATGAAATTTTGTATTTCTTTCAGCGTTTTACTAGTAATTCCGTTTAATCCAGGTGCAGAGTTATTTTTTTAATCTGTTAATATTTTTTTTTACCTCCTCCTCAGATACTGGCATTAAAGATATACTCGGATAATTTATTTCGTTGTTATGTTGAAATGTATCAGTTATTTTCTGGGGCAGTAAAGAAAAAAATGATCGATACAAGATTCGCATTCTGTTGTTATCCTAGTTGGTTTATTCATATAACTCAAAAACCAGTTCTCAGTCAGAGTATTTTCATAATCATTTACAGGTCTATTCTGACGCATTAAATCTATATTAATGTCTCCAACAAAAATACACACTGCATTGTTGTTTTTAATTATTAGTATTTCGTTAAGGTCAGTAAGAAAGTTAGTAACATGGGATGATGGTGGTCTATACAGCACAAAAATTTGATAATTAATTTCATTATATTTGAAGTTTAAAATTGAAAAAGTCACATCGTTATACCTTATCATTTCAAAACCGTCAACATGTATAACCTTCCTGACCAAAATTAGTACACTTATCATTTTGGTTGAAATTCCCGTTTGAATAAAAAGTGTTATACTTTGTAAGCTTAAATATGTCCAAACAGTTAACCTGCCAAGTTTCACTCAAAATTATGACATCAAAAGTGCAGTTTAAACTTTCAACAAACAATATAAATTCTTCGAAGTTTTTTCTAGCCCTTCGTATGTTAATATGTACAATATTTATTAAATCATTTTCATTGGAGCGCATCTCAGTCGGATAAATATTTAAGGTTTCAATGTTAGCGAAAGAATGCAATTCTGTGTAAAAATCAAGCGTATTCATTATTCCTGCACACCTAAAACACTACTATAACAAATATGTCAGTCTTCTACTAGTTCTTTTACGAACAAAAAATATATCTTACTCCACGCAGATGGATGTAAAAAAAGCAAAATTATAAAAAAATAAGCAATCTCTAAAAAAACATAATTTATCAAAGTTAATATATCGATAAACCTACCAATATTCCAGAATCAAGTCAAAATTGCAATCTGCAATTGTACAATATAACACAGTATTGTACAATAAATAGCTATCTGAAATAAGAAAAAAAAAATCCAAAACAAATTCTAAATCAATTCTATTGTTACTATTCCACTCAAATTCCAATAAAAGATTATTTACAGTCACGAAATCATGTAGCACTAATATCGTCGGTGAAACGTGTTAACCTGCTAACTCCATTTTTTAGGATAATATGGTTTTTCGATAGGTTAGAAAGAGAAGAAAATACTCTAATCGTACGTAAAACCGCTATCTACTTGTTAATTTACAAATAAATTAATATTTGAGTCAATAATTCCTGCTATCTGCACGCAATACAAATTTAACCCGCGAAACGCTGCTATCTCCATTATGTCCATCGCGTTCAGGTGTGACACGCACGTGGTTTTGTGAGCTCCTGTATTTTTAGAACTTTTATTTGTTTTTCCCGAATTTAGTGATAGTTTATGGTAAAGGTATGTATAAACAATATTTTCATAAAATATTTAATGAGAAATATGCACTTTGTCTTTCCATTATTAATTATATTTTGCTACAAGGTTAATAGGTGGCCGAAATGGGAGTTAGCAGTTTTTACATTGGCGACATTTTGTACATTGTTTAATTAAGTTTAAGGAGTTAGCAGTATTACATTTGTTTAAACAAACCGAAAGAAATTTGAAATCCAAATTAAAATTACACTTTTTCACCTCTTTAATTTAAGTTTGTAGCACGTTGTCATAATAATCCCGTGCCGACTGGGCTATTTTTCAAACGATCACGGAAGTATGCAACAAGACACATGGTTGCGACTTGGACAGGGCCGCATCGCCCGTTAGGCTTGATTCTAAGGTCGATTGTTTGAAATTATGAGCTGCAACTGAGGCTCGAACCGTGAGCGACACTTTGGCTATATAAATGTGGAAAATTGAAACCTTTTTTTTTGTCATCGCTTTTCTTCGCGTTTTTTTTTTGCGGGGTATATTATTATACAAATTAGTCTACCGGGGGCCCGTAAATAAGTGCGTGCCTAGGGCCCGAAGAATGAAGATGCGGCACTGGACTTAGATGGGTGACCACTTTGGAAGCAGAACACCACTTACTTTTTTTAATAAGATAGATGACTAAAAAGTAGAAAATAATATATTATTTAAATAATTTTTTAAAGCAGTTTTAAAAATATTGTGTATAATATTTATAAAAATATGTTGTAAAATTTAGAACGTATAATGCACCACTTTTTTGTTTTAAATAGCACAAGTATTTTTACAGTTATATCATGTACCTACTTTTCATTTCTTCTAGCAAAAGTTGTATTTTCTATTCAAACATTTATTTTAATAATTAATGGCACACGGCGCTAATGCGATGTTTTAACTCAATATTATTTCATTGCTATTATTGTTTTATCTTTCAGATGATGTCACGTGCCAAGTTAATGATTTGTATGGCAAATCAAGCTGCCAAAAGGAATAATGCAGAAGTGTCTCTTTCCAATTATGTTCAGAACAGAGAGAAAATAGTTACACCTGTCCATGCTAAAGTTGCAGAAGTGCCACAAAATAGTAGTTTTGTAAAGATCAGTGCAGATACGTTAGAATGTCAAACTTATATTGATGTGCCCTCATTATATAATTTAACAACAGTTGAAAATGTCTCAATCGAATTTTTGGAAGTTTCTTCGGCTGAAAATATAGAAAGTCACCCTGCCAAAATAGGACTTTCTGATTCCAGTCACTTCTTAGCAATAAATGATGCACTTCTCCCAGGAATACGCTTACAACTTCAGATTTCACAGATCAAATTTGAGTGGACATGATGGACCCAGAAAACGCACCTGGGAATGTAAAAGAAATGGACATTCCAAAAGTCACTGAGGATAGAACTCGGAATTCAATAGTTAAAGAAATGCAGAAAGAAACCACTGAAATAGAACCAGAAGAAGATACCATCGAAAAACCTTCTGAGAAAAGTGTGCCCCAATCTTATGACTCAAATACCTTCTTCGATATAAATCAAGGTGAAATTTCAGATGGCAGTGACACAGGAAGAGCATTGGTGCCATATCCAGACAGCTCTTCAACTGACTCCGATTCTGATATACCACAAAAAAGTAACAAACGCAAAAAAAGGTCGCAAGTAAATAAAATGGATTGGTTTGCGGAAAAAACAAAATTCGACGCGAAAAGGGCCAACCATACTATGGACGTAAGAAAACGGATGATAAATGGACATACCAGATGCCCAAAGAACCTAGACAGATGAAGGAAAGGTGCAGATGTCAAAATAAGAAAGGAGGTTTAATCAAATGTGCCTCGTTAACCGAAAATGTCAGAAAAACACTGTTTCATAACTTTTGGAGGCAGCTTACTTGATGCGAAAAAAAAATCTACATAAATAGTACAGTAACAGCTCAGGTAACAAAGCGATATCGTGACAGAAAAGACCCAAAAAAGTCTAGAAGATCCCAGTCACTGATTTATCACTTAAGAATTGACGGCTTTAATGTAAGGGTTTGCCGAACAATGTTTTTAAACACATTAGGTATAGGAAGATGGACAGTTCTAAACTGGAAAAACAATTTTAAAATTGACAATTCTCCAAGACGACCTAGCGAACTAAGATTACAAAAAAAGGATAGTGTCAAGCCAGGCTTAGAAAGGAAGGAACAATTGTATAAATTTTTTGAATCACTTCTTGTAATGGAATCCCACTATTGTAGGGCCTCCTCAAAAAAAAAATATCTTTTGCCGGAATGGTCATCGAAACAATCACTTTATAATTTTTATGCAACGGATTGGTGCAAGTCAAACAACATTGGGCCTCTATCGACAACAAAATTTAATGAGGCTTTTGCGCTAAGAAATATGGCCTTGTTTAGACCTAAGAAAGATGAGTGCGAGAAATGTGCTCAATATAAAGTAGGAAAGATTAACGAAGACGACTATCAGCTACACATTGCTAAAAAAGAAGAGGCAAGACTGGAAAAGGCAAAAGATAAAAGAGACCAAAATTATGTTTTCACTGCAGATATGCAAGCAGTTTTAGTGGCGCTTAAATCCCAAGTAAGCACCTTATACTACCGGACCAAACTTCAGGTACATAACATGTGTTTTTATAATTTAATCACTCACGATGCCTTTTGCTATCTGTGGAATGAAAGTGAAGGAGGTGTTAACGCCGAGGAGTTTACTTCAATTTGGTCATATTTTTTGAAAGAAGAGATTCAGAAGATTCAGAAAGATGATTGTAACATAGAAATAATAATATATAGTGATGGATGTAGTTACCAAAACCGCAATGCGGTTATGGCAAACTCGTTATTAAATTTGGCTGTCCTAGAAAAAATTACAATAATACAAAAGTATTTAGAAGTAGGCCATACCCAGATGGAGGTAGATACTATGCATTCTTGTATAGAAAGATGTCTACGCAAGAAAGTAGTTAATGTGCCTGCCGAATACATAAAGTTTTGCATGACTGCCCGACGAAACCCCAAACAGTTTCAAGTAAAATACTTTGAACACACATTTTTCAGAAATGTTATGGCTTACAAAAGTATTCGTCCAGGAAGAGGTAAAGGGGACAGCAAAGTAAACGACATTCGTGCTCTAAAATATCCACCATATGGCGATATCTTTTATAAAGAAAGGTTTAGTGATAATTGGTCAATACTACCTCAAAGAAAGAACGTTATAGTCAACAAAGAATTGACTGAACTTAAGCAGTTACATGAAAATAGGCTTCCGATCAAATCACGTAAATATGAAGATCTGCAACATATTAAGAGCACTCTGCCAGCATATTATCATTATTATTACGATAGCCTACCTCATGCCTAGTTTATTTTATTTATTAATATGTTGTTTTTAAAATACTTGTGTATACCTTTTCTGCCTATTTTAAAAGTTAAGTTTTTGCTACACCTAAAACAATATGCATATTAATATTATTATTATGGTTATTATTGCATTTTAAAACTTTCGAATACCTATGTTTCTTCTTAATTAAAAATAAAACTGTTTAAAATAATATGTTTTTCCTTAATAACATCAGTCTAAGTACTCAAAGTACAAAAACGTGTACGTGTTTTCTTCTCTTTTATAAGATGAAAAATTTCCACCTCCATAAAACGGATGCACATATTTTTCATGACAAGAAGCGAAAATCTGCTATCTCCAACATTTACCGATAAAACCTAAATTAACGCAAAAATTATAATTTTTTTATTTCCAATATGTTTCGTCCCTACGTATAATTTTTTATTTTAAATTTATTTGGTATTCTAGAGAATTAGAATTTATTTTTTTTTTACATTTAATCATAAATGCATCTATTAATTAAATATCCTTTAATAGTTTATTCGTACATTGAAACTAAATTTACTTTACTCGACAAACCTATCTTATCCATTTATTACTTTCCGTTCCTACTTTCCCGTTTACCCTTGTAACCGGCTGAGTGGAACTACTGCGACGGATGAGATGGAAAAACACTTCCGTACGAGCATCGAACGTGTACGTTCTACCGTGAAGTCAAAAATTTACTGCCCGAACCCACGGGCCCTCAGACTTGTACCCTTTACGGCCATACTGGCCCAGTGAAAACGGCTGAATATACTATTCCCGCTATCCAAGGTTCCTAAAGGTAAGTCGAGTCCTTTTTAATGTAATCTTTTACTTTACCTTTATTACAAGGCATTTTTACGCCCTTACTTTATATCGTAAAAAACAAATATCACAGAACCATCTTGAAAGGCCTGCGGTAAGAATATAAATCGGTGAACCATCGTAAACCTAAAAAATAAACTACAGTCCACCCCCCTACCCTACTGAAGGGATTATTTTCCATTCATTAGGGACACATCATTTTTTGATCCTTCGACAGCCGAATTTCTTTGCTTTTCACGGCGGTTTATGATTTGTTTTTTTCGATTTTTCTCTTAAATTAGATGCATTTTACTATTACATAATATTTACATTTACTAATTAATTTACTAAATAATTGATACATTTTTATTTTCGAAAATTTACTAAATAATTGATACCTTTTTATTTTGGAAAATTTACTAAATAATTGATACCTTTTTATTTTCGAAAATTTACTAAATAATTGATACCCTTTTATTTTCCAAAATTTGAATTTTACTTTATTACACAATATTCTGGTTCGAATTTAAACCAAAAATTGGCTCTTGCTTGTGGTACTATTGCATACGTTATTATTAATTATATTGCATAAGTAATTTCGTTTTTTTACATTTTCATAAATTTTATATACTATTAAAAAATACTGTTGATTTATGATTTATGGTTGTTGAGAAAGTTTCGCCTACGTCGACCAGGGATTAACGCATTCCAATAGTTTTTTGTCAATCTATCGATCGATACTGAAGCAAACGGGATTTGCAAAATCTCATTGTTAAGTGTCACAAACAAGTTCTCGATAAATTTATTTGTGACTTGAAAATAAAAATAATATTTAAAGATAAAACTGTGAATTTTAGGTTCTGCATTTCGTTTACGAGGGCAATTGATAATTACTTTTCGGCGGAAAATAATTTAATGCTAGTTAATTATTACTCATATTTTTTATTCTTTTGAATTAAAGCGTTTACATTTAACTATTGATATTTAATTATATAATATAAATATGGCTGACAACTCTAAAGTATTGCGGGCAAAAGCACTAAGACAAGGTGTAATTACTGAATTTAATCTTATACATAATGCTGCCGTCTCTGCAAAAAATAATCCTGCTATGCATACGACGTTTAAAGTTAGCTATCGTCATATGAAAAAATTAATAAGTGATTTTCAAAAGCATCATAATTCCGTTTTAACTTTGGTTGCAACTGACCAAGATTTGCTTAATGATGAAAATAAAATAGGTGAGAATTTTGCAAAAAAGAGTCAAGAAATCGAAATAATTTATTATACGCTTTTTGAAGAACCCCTTGAAGTCACTCTTCTTGAGCAGTCTATAGTTCAAAATCAAAATTCTAATACACATAATATCCCTCTACCGAAAATTAATTTACCAATTTTTTCAGGCGAATTTAAAAATTTTCCTACCTTTGTTCACATTTTTGATGCCTTAATACATAAAAACAAAACTCTTGCGAATATTGAAAAATTTAATTATTTAGTATCCTCATTGACAGGGCCGGCTTTAGATTTAATTTCCGACATTCCTATTTTAAATGAGAATTACTTGAATGCTTATACTATGTTGGTTAATCGCTATACAAATAAACGTTTACAAGCGTCTACTTATTGGAAGCTAATAGAAGATAGTCCGCACTTAAAGTATGAAAATGCGAATGCCCTTCGCGATTTATTAGATATTTTTACGAAAAATATAAGCTCTTTACGATCTATGGGTTTTGATGTAGATACTTGGGATTTTATTTTGGGATACATGTTTTTAGATAGGTTAGATTCTAATACCCGAAAATATTTTGAAACAATGTTATGCTTCACATAATATTCCCAAATTTGATGACATCATAAATTTTGCAACCAAACAATGTTTGGCGTTAGAGTCTGTCCCTAAAAAAGACTTTAATAAGTCAAAAGCTCCCCAATCACCTAAAACACCCACACGCTCATTTCGCGAAGAATATGAGGGGCAACTAAGATTAAAAAATAAAAATCTTTTTTCTAATACTACACAACAGGATGTAAATTCCTGTTTTCTATGTAAAGGTAAACATATAATATATAAATGTATTGCATTTTTAGATAAGTCACCTTTTGAACGTTTTGATTTAATCAAAAAACAAAAGGCTTGTGTCAATTGCTTAGCTACTTATCATACAACATCCAAATGTAACTCTACTAAAAGGTGTAAAACTTGTCATAAAGAGCACCATACCTTGTTACATTTTGATTCAAATAATAATAATAATAATTCTCCTAGTAATCAGAGTAATTCTGAACCTTTTACTTTGCTTTCAAAAACTTCTACTATTGGTATTGCCACGGGTAGCCACGAAGTTCTCTTATGTACCGTTCTACTAAAAATAAAGGACAACTTTAATAACTGGCATACAGTTAGAGCTGTCCTTGATAGTGGTTCACAGTCTTCCTTTATTACCCGAAAATGCTCAAATAGACTAGGTCTGGAAAAATTTAGTTTGGGCATGTCCTTACAAGGTTTGGGAGAGATGTATACTACTGCAAAATTTGCAGTTCAAGTTTCGATAAGCTCCATGATTAATTCTGATTTCACTTTTAATTTAGATACTATTATACTTGATAAAATTTGCGATCACTTGCCTACCTTTTCTTTTTCTACTGAAAATATAAATTATGTGGCTAACTTGCAGCTTGCTGACCCCGCTTTTAACAAAAGCGATAATATTGATTTGCTTCTAGGAAATAATGTTTTCCCTTACATTTTGTCAGATGGCCGATTATGTAAGGATTCCCAAAGTCCAGTTTTCATTAATACCGTGTTTGGTTGGGCTGTTATGGGAAATCTTAGGGTTCCTAGTACTTACTCTTGCAAAAACCAGAAAGTAAACACATTTTTCATGACCTCCTTCTGCAATTTGGACCAAAGTATTCAACAGTTTTGGAAGGTTGAAGAAGTTCCAGAAATAAAAGCTATATCCCCCGAGGATGAATATTGCGAAAAATATTATTTACAAACTACTTTTAAATCTGACTCAAGATATGTGGTCTCTTTGCCCTTTAAGAATTCATCACTGGATTTTGGTGATACCCGATCCATTGCACTGCGCAGATTTCTCGCCTTAGAAAACCGTCTTTTACAAGATAACAACTTTTATAATTCATATTCAAATGTACTAATGGATTATTTGGATAATAAACACATGGAACCAGTTTCCACTCCTTTGTTGTCTGAAATTCATAATTATTTCTATATTTCTCACCATGCAGTGATAAAAAAGGAATCATCAAGTACACCCTTGCGGGTGGTATTTGACGCTTCTAGTCATGCACCAAACAAGATATCTTTAAATAATGCTCTTCACACTGGTCCCAAATTGCAAGGAGATATTGTCAAAATATTACTTAATTTTAGATTACATAAGTATGTCTTTACATGTGATATACGTCAAATGTATAGAATGATATTACTTAACCCTGAACATAGAAAGTATCAGCGAATTTTGTGGCGTTTTTCTAAAGAAGACCCCATAAAAGATTATGAATTAAATATCGTTACCTTCGGAGTATCGTGTTCTCCGTATCTTGCAATAAGGACTCTTTTGAAATTGTCACAGGATCATTCGGATCTACCTTTAGCTTCCAAAATTCTTAATGAGTCGGTATTTGTGAACGACATTGTATGTAGCCATGACAATTTTAATGAAATCTTAGAAATGAAAAAACAAATAATCGAGTTACTGAAGCGAGGCAGCTTTGAAACTCGAAAATGGGCTAGTAACTGTGTCGATTTACTCAGTGATCTACCTGATACACATGTTCAAAATATTGCCATGTCGTTTGATAAAGATGATCATACCACTCTAAAAATATTAGGTTTAAAGTGGTGCCCAAATTCTGATAACTTTTTTTACTTCTTCCAAAGCTTACATAATACTTGTACGAAACGTTCTATTTTATCCGATTTAGCCAGAATCTTTGATCCTTTAGGTTTTTTAACACCTATAGTTTTACTTGCTAAATTACTTATTCAAAACTTGTGGGCTTTAGGATTAGGCTGGGATGAGAGTCCTCCTGAGGAAATTATCTCTGTTTGGAAAAAATTTAAAATCGAATTTGATCTTTTATGCAGTTGTAAAATACCTAGACAAATAACTACTTATAAAGCTACCAAAGTTCAGCTTTGTGGCTTTTGCGACGCATCAGAAAAGGCTTATTGTTCTGTAATATTTTTGAGAACAGTTTCTGAGAAAAATAATTTTGAAACTTTGAAGTTTCTCCCCTTAAAAGAATCAGCATTCCCCGTCTAGAACTTTGTGCGGCGGTCCTACTGGCAAAATTAATGCATTTTGTTTTGCATACCTTTACTGAAATCCAATTTCATAACATTTATGCATTTAGCGATAGTACTGTTGCTTTAAACTGGATTAGGAATTCTCCTCACCTTTGGAAAACCTTTGTGAGTAACCGTGTATCGTATATACAAGAGAAAATAGCGCCCCAGTTTTGGTATCATATACCTTCTAAGAACAATCCTGCTGATTGTGGGTCGCGTGGTATGTTTCCTTCGGAACTCATAGACTTTTCTCTTTGGTGGCAGGGCCCCCAATTTCTTTTAACCCCTGAGGATTCTTGGAGTATTGATGTCAAAATTCAAGAAAATTTGTCTGAGGGACTTGAAGAAAAAAGAAATATAGTTATGAAAACCTCACTCGCTTTTAATTTTGCAGAATATTTTTTTGAAAAATACTCTTCCCTGTCTAAAATAAAGAGAATAGTTGCCTATTTTTTGCGTAGCATAACAAAATTTAAAAATTCCAAAGTGACTTATTTACCATATGTAACTCTTTCTGAACTTAATAATGCCTTAATGTTTTTATTGAAATACGTTCAATTATTACATTTCAAAAATGAGATAATTTTGCTTAAAAATAACAAGCTTTTATCAAAACCTTTACAAAAATTGAATCCTTTTCTAGATACTAACGGCTATATTCGAGTGGGTGGTCGATTATGTTACTCTGAGTTGCCATATGACAAAAAATTCCCTTTACTTCTGCCTAGTGCTTCCAAATTAACTACGTTGTTAATTTTTGAAATACATAAAATTTTTCTACATTGTGGTATACAAACCACCCAATTTTTACTTCTCCAAAATTTTTGGATTCTCTCTGCAAAAAAGGTAATTAGAAAAGTCTTATATAAATGCCAAATATGTTGGAAATTTAATCCTAAACCTTATCAGCCACCTATGGGAAATTTGCCGAAATATCGTATTTCCCAGGTAAAGGCCTTTGAGAATGTAGGTGTTGATTTTTGCGGTCCTTTTACTATTTACATGAATCGATATCGCGGTGCAAAAACTACTAAGTCATATGTTTGCTTGTTTGTATGTTGTGCAGTTAAAGCCGTACACTTAGAGTTAGTATCGAATATGTCTTCAGAAGCCTTTCTGGCAGCGCTGCGACGCTTTATTGCTAGGCGTGGTTTATGTCAAAATATATACTCCGATTGCGGGACAAACTTTGTCGGTGCCGAAAGATATTTACGTCATATTTTTAAAGAGTGCGCGGAGAAAGTGGCTGTACAATGGCATTTTAATCCGCCTTCGGCTCCCCATATGGGTGGTATTTGGGAATCTAATATTAAATCATTTAAAACACATTTACAGCGAGTTGTCGGAAACCAAATACTTACATATGAAGAGTTAAATACTGTTATCATACAAATAGAATCGGTTCTTAATTCGCGACCTCTTTCGCCTGTAAGTACTGATCCTACTGATTTAGTTGCGCTTACGCCAGGTCATTTTCTTACTTTGAAACCTTTATCAACCTTGCCTGATCCAGATACTTCAAATTCACCTTTAAACAGACTGTCACGGTGGCAGTTACTACAACGTATGCATAGAGACTTTTGGAAAAGATGGCATTTGGAGTACCTTCACACCCTGCAACAAAGGTCAAAGTGGAATGATCCTGCTCCTAATTTAAATATCGATACTCTAGTTGTCATAAAAGATGAAAATTCAAATCCACTAGAGTGGATGCTAGGACGAGTAGTAAAAACTATTATTGGGACAGATAAGGTTCCAAGAGTTGCAATAGTACAAACAGCTAAGGGCCAGTTTAAACGACCTTTAGTAAAACTTTGTCCTCTGCCTACTTACTAGTTTTACGAAAATGCTCTGGGCATTTTCATGGGGGCGGGTATGTTTCGTCCCTACGTATAATTTTTTATTTTAAATTTATTTGGTATTCTAGAGAATTAGAATTTATTTTTTTTTTACTTTTAATCATAAATGCATCTATTAATTAAATATCCTTTAATAGTTTATTCTTACATTGAAACTAAATTTACTTTACTCGACAAACCTATCTTATCCATTTATTACTTTCCGTTCCTACTTTCCCGTTTACCCTTGTAACCGGCTGAGTGGAACTACTGCGACGGATGAGATGGACAAACACTTCCGTACGAGCATCGAACGTGTACGTTCTACCGTGAAGTCAAAAATTTACTGCCCGAACCCACGGGCCCTCAGACTTGTACCCTTTACGGCCATACTGGCCCAGTGAAAACGGCTGAATATACTATTCCCGCTATCCAAGGTTCCTAAAGGTAAGTCGAGTCCTTTTTAATGTAATCTTTTACTTTACCTTTATTACAAGGCATTTTTACGCCCTTACTTTATATCGTAAAAAACAAATATCACAGAACCATCTTGAAAGGCCTGCGGTAAGAATATAAATCGGTGAACCATCGTAAACCTAAAAAATAAACTACAGTCCACCCCCCTACCCTACTGAAGGGATTATTTTCCATTCATTAAGGACACATCACAATACGTGTATTTTGTTACTTTTTTGTCATCTAACCCAAATTTTTTCTTATAACAATTGTAATAACATATTCATACGATTTTTAGGCTCTCCTGAAAAATTTGTTAAAATGGAGTTAGCAGGTTAACACGTTTCATCGACGATATGAGAATATTGAATATTAGAGAGCTTCAGCCAACATGTCATTATAATTTAATTTAATATGGATCTTTTTCTTGGTTGATGAATCCCAGGCAAAGACTTTGCCTCCTTCCGTCCAAACCATATGGTTCCCATGTTTCTTTTTGATTGCCATAAGCAATCCGCATCGGGTCCAGGTCAAGTTTTCAAACACAGAGATTATATTACTGACGAAATTTATAATAATCGGTGCCGGTTTTTTGGTCGTTTCGTTTTTCTGTTTTAAACGAAAAACATAGTTTATCTGATTGAGAGACGTGAATTTTTAGTTTTTCTGAAAATAAATTAATTAAGACATCTGACAAATCATCCCTCTCAGGCTAGGTAAACCTCATACCTAGGTTTGCCTACCCAAAGTGCACATTGCCGTCCCGCTTTAGTCCGAAATTGTTGGTTATTTCGGACTTTGCCTGGGCTCTGTACGCCAATCCTAGGTTAGATTAGGTTAGTTTTAGGAAACCTGGAATTGCCTTACTACAGCGCAGGCGAATAACGAATAATTTCGGAGTTTGCCTAGAGCGAACCTAGGTATGACTGCACGGACATTGCCGGTAACATATACTAAATCTCAAATTAGACATAGTGGTTTACAGTGAAAAAGTTACTAATAAGCAAACAAAACCAATGACGCGTACATATATTAAAAAGTCCAAAGAAATTGGAGGCCGAGTTCAATATGAACAAGAAGCTATAAATAATGCAATAAAAGCAGTAACAGCAGGAAGAATGTCACAAACCGATGCGGCTAATTTTTATAAGGTTCCAAGGTCTACATTAACAAAAAAACTAGGTGGAAAATTAAATTTTAACGTCACAGACGGTGGTAGGAGAACTGACCTAACACCAGAAAATGAAGAACAATTAAAACAATATTTAAAAGTACTTGGGCATTGCGGCGAAGGTCTAATCAAGGAAGAAACCAAAGACCTCGTGCAGGAATTTGAGAAAGAGCACAACATTTCCATACGATTTAAGGACGGTCAACTAAGTGATGAGTGGTTTCGTAGTTTTTTGAAATGCCATCCAGACCTTTGGTTGAACAATTGTCCACCAAAAGCCTTTAAGTTGCTGATCCCTATGTGGTCTATAAATTTTACTAAGATTTAGAATCATTGTCTATATAGTTGACGATGCCAATCTTGTCTATAACTGTGACGAAAGTGGCTTTTGTCATGCATGACCCAAAAGACACATGTATAGTTGCAGAAAAAGGTACCAAAAGAGTATCCCTTAACATCGCAGGAAGTGGAAGAGAAGCAACATCAGTACTAGCCGTGGTTCGCCTTCAAGGCAGAAACTAGCTCCTTTCATAATATTCAAGGGCAAATACATTCAATCTACCTGGTATTCAGACAACGCATATCCAGGAACAGTTATAACTGCCACTGAAAAAAGGTGGATGGAGGGCTCTGTGCTTGGTTCAATCGAGGTTTTATCAAACATATTCCTTTATTAGAAGATTGACAACGGAAACCGTCACTTTAATTTTTGATGGATGTCGCAGTCACACAAGAGACGCTGTTAAGTTACTTGTAGAAGATGAGTGCTTAACTCTGTGCTTAAGATAAACCTAGTAAAGCTTCCCCCTAATCTGACACACGAGCCACTAGACAAAACATGTTTTCGAGCGATTAAAAGGGGATGGAATGAAATGTCTTGAAATGGCAAAGTGAGAATCGTTCCAGGCAAATATTTCCAAAAGATGCTTTCGTCGATTTCATTTCAAAAGTTTGGACGGAAAATTTTACTGCCGAGAACTTAAGATCGGGATTCCTATCCACGGGCATTTTCCCTGTAAACAAAGATCGTTTCCCCAAATTAATTTGTATTCGCGGCTCTAGCACGATTTGAAAAACTTATAGAAACCCATAATGGTATAATTGTTACGGAAGATAGATTAGTGGTTGAGACAGATGAAGAACATAGTGACCATGATCCACCTACTGAGACGCAATTACATCAAACTCATCTAGATATTGACAGACAACAACCAGGACCATCTGGTAAAGAAAGCATCTTATTCGAGTCTTTTATTGAGAACAAGCTAGCCACTGATATGCAGCCATCCACATCTTCCACGCATATTGAACCCTCCACAAATATTACAGAAGGGAGCCCGTAAATGGTAAAAGTAAAAAAACGAAAGCGCATATCAAAGGAGTATGACAAAATTTTGTCAATGGAATAGATTAAAGAAAAGGTAAAGAAAGCAGAAGAAAATAAAAATATTGTCAAAGAAAAAAAATAACTAAGCAACCAAGAGCTAGTGGGGCAAGACAAGAAAAGGGAAATGTCAAACAAAATTTAAAGCGCACCATATCTTCGGAGACAGAAGAAGAGAATTTTGAAAATTTATGTCAGGATACATCGGAGGACAATGACGCGTTAGAAGCTGAAGATTCTTCCACAAAAGACGATATGCCACTGATTAACTTTATTTCGAAGGACAGTTTGAAAACTCAAATTAACAACTGCAAAATAATGTTAAACCAAGACTTATATTATGCTATTTGTTTCCAAAATCCAGACAATTACTATTTAGGTGAATCATATAACTTAATCCTAACGATGAAATTTGTATCATGAAGAACAAAATGTCATATGAATACATTTTGTTAACAATAATTATTTTCATAAGTTTTTTTCCGATTTTGTTTAATTTTTACGTTTATTTAAAGTTGTTATTCTAGATTTATCTACCTATATATCATTAACAATAAAGAAGTTAAAAACCCGATTTTTCCATACAAAAAAAGAAATTTTGTGATAAATAACATGGAAACCATTGTAACTTTAAGATGTTGTAACTTTCTTGCTGTAGATTTTTGCTTCAAACTTTTCACATTTGCTAAAAGTTAAATATTAACCTTAACATACCTCATAGTTATAAGATCCAATTTTTTCTATATTTTCCTAAATAAATTGTTAAAATATTAGCAACCAATACGACTTTTTTTATTTTAACAATTAATATTTCATGAACTGTTTGAGCGATTTTGACGATTTTTGGAAGATAACAAGAACCTTTGTAGATAAGTTCCTATTACCCCTGGCATACTTCATGTTAAAAGTCAAACTATCAAAATTTTGAACCTTATTACCCCAGACTACCCTATCAACAGCAACTTTTGGGCAGTTTCATTGCAACGTCGAGGTGCATATTCTAAAAATCTGCAGCTAACCACCCTCCTCCCACCACAACGACGAAACTGCATACTAACTCGAGCTTCGGCAACTCACTGGATGTCTCCTCTCCAATTACTCAAAAGGGCATTATAATAACTTTAGACAAAGAGGCTACTGCTGCCCAATGACTCCCCCAACAGTGAAGCTTTCGTTGTCCGAAAAAAGTTCTGATAACCATTTACTCATGTCAAGACCATGAGAGCCTGCCATTTTAAAGGCCTTCAAGTTACATCTTTCTATATGATCAACCTGCGTCAGTTCACTTTTTAGAAGAATTTACAAATACCAGCACCACGCTGTTTTTGGCTTCTGAAGGAATTCCTATAGATGATAAAACCCTGGATAAGATTTACTACGACTTTCATAGTGCTTATAGATTCAGTACAGCAGGTGGAAGCCGACCTCGCTGACTACAGATCCTATGTAACTTCGGAGAGACCGATCCATCTTCAAAGGACCAGAGAATGCCACAAAAACTACTTTTCCAGCAATTCCCCGAAAACAAATTTTTAGACAACTTGACGTCTCCTGAGGAACTAGATTCCTCAAAACCCCCTGTTGTTACGGGTCTTAGTATGGTTCTAATTAATATCGTTTCTTCTTCTTATTATGTGAAAATAGAAATAAATAATGATGTAAGGATACTTCTTATATATTTTTTAACCCTTAAACCGACACAGACCGTTGGTAATACAAAATGATACAGTGCGGCAACATTGTTCGATCAGCGCCTCCCTAACTTAGAGTATCTTCGTCTCAATCAGTTGTCTATTTGACGCGCCTGTTGGATTTTAGTTCAAAACTACCCGCCTTGTGCCTTTAAAAAACCTGCAGGTCTCTTTGACCGGGTGTTTCGTGTTTCGTACTACTTTCTTGTTATTTTTGCTATGAATTTAGTGTTGTCTTGTTTTATAATGTAAACTTCTATTAAATATAAAAACGTTGATAGTCTTGTTTCAATTTCAATATTTCACTGTAAGGGTTTGGATATAGATGCAATTAATGCCATAATTTGCCGGGAAAATATGATTCATTTTACTACCGTTAAGTAAAATAAATTTTTGTTATCTGGGGTCAAAACTAACTTTATATAGTTAGAAATTTTATGCTTAATTCGGAAAAGAGATTCAACTAGTAAAGTTTATTTTATGGGTATGAGTTGCCTAATAGTTTTTATTTATTTCAGGAGACTAAATTATGGATGCTTCTTCAACAAGCACGGGGATTTCAAGAAGAGCTTAACGAAAAGAAAGGGTGAAAATCGGTGACAAAGATGCCGAGAAAAAACTCATGGAATGGTATTTGGCAAGCGATGATGAATCTGCAGGCGAAGATGATGACTCCGATATGGATCCAGATTATGTTATACCTAAGGAATAACAAGTAGACAAAGAAACTATGGCAGAAAATGGCGAGAATCTTGAAGCAAATGATAGTAATACTGATGACAATGAACTTTTGGAAATGGATCAGGAAATTACAGTTGGTGAAGATGAGGCAGTGTCGCAGTTTTTTACTGGGAAAAGGGACAAAAAAGATTTTAAGTGTCAAAAACAAGAATCACCGAGAACGCGAGAAACTCTCAGTCACAATATAATTCGGCAACTTCCCGGTTTGACAAGAAAAGTTACGAGCCTGGGAAACCCAAGCATGAGAGAAATATGGAAATCTTTGTTTGATAAACAAATGATTGATATAATTGTTTCGAATACAAATAAAAACTGTTTTCTGTGCGGACAAAGTTGAAAGACACTACCAATTCTCTACCTACCGACTCTGTTGAAATATATGCTTTTATTGGTTTGCTAATGTGTACGTCAATTTTTAAATCTGGTCATGAGAATATGTCGTCCCTTTTCGTAAAAGGCTTGACTGGGAGACCCATACATAAAGCAACTATGTCAGTAAAACGTTTCGAAATACTGACGACATGTCTTCGTTTTGATGACTCCACCACCCGTGAAAAAAAAATCGATCGTGAAGTCGAATCTCTGAAATATTCAATTCCTTTATACAAAACTCACAAGAAATGTATTGCCCGAGTGAAAATGTGACTGTAGATGAAATGCTCATTCCTTTTAAAGGCAGGTGTAGATTTCGCATGTATATGCCGAAAAAACCTGCAAAGTATGGTGTCAAAATACAGTGTATGGCTGAGTCTTTTAGCGCTTACCTCTACAATGCTTACATTTACACGGGAAGGGATAGTGATGGTAAAGGTCTCTCCGATAAAGAGAGAAAGCTCTCTAAACCCACGCAGTCTACCTTACGCTTATGCAAGCCAATTGAGGGATCGAATCGTAACGTTACTGCCGATAATAATTGTTTCATACTTCATTTATGCTACCGTCAAAATAGGGTTCTTAAAAGATTCGATTTTATCAAACATTTGGCTAATGATCTTTTGGAACCTCATCTCAGAAGACGAATTTGCATTCCTAACTTACCCAGGGACGTGAAGGCACTAATACAGCAAGAAATACCCACATCAGAAAATACCACAGAAGGTCAAGTTCCATGTGACAAGCTTCAAAAGAGAAAAACCTGTTCGAAGTGTCCGTATTTTAAGAACAGAAAAACTTTCTTCAAATGCATTAGATGTGGCAATCCGATTTGTCTAGAATGCAGCAAAAAAGTGTGCATCACTTGTACAATCTCAAATGAATAAATGTTGGACAATGTGTTATTTCTACCTCTGATTAATTCACTTTGTTTTTATTTTTGTTAAATTTTTTTTTCGTTTATAAATCCTTATGTCAAAGATTTTTATATTTAATAAATTTTAGTGATCACATTATAAAATGGCTTTTTATTACCGGATCACGTCATAGTGGTGTTAAAAATAAAATAAACCACGAAAACACATTAAATAGTAGCAAATACATTAAAAGGTGTCCTAGACCAGAGTTTTTTTACTTAAGTAATATTGACTCATGTTTCGGTTTAAGGGTTAATTTCAACAGATCTTTTTACCCGGCTTTAATACGCTTAAGGTAAAAAAAGTTTATTTCCATAAATAATTTTAAAAAATATGGAAAATTAAATATTATGATTTTTGTGTCAATTGCGTCTCATGTATTTTTTGTACCTAAAGTTTTTTTTATAAAGTTTTCGTACAATTTGTGGTTAGACGTAGACAACAGAAACTTTGTTTTTATGCACTCAACTTTCTATTTTATTTTTTGGCAATAAAATCATATAAAGCTGGGTCCATACAGAGAAATAATTTAACTTTACACGTAAAATAGTTTAGAATAACGTAATTTATTTCTATTAATGAACATCCAACCTCATCGTACAGCTAACTGTATTTACTAGCAACAGTTTTTGTATTGCTTATACCTCTATTCTTACTATATAAACTTAAACACTAGGAGGAAACTATAAAATAGGTACCAAAGACAGATAATCAAAACATCAAAAAAGTAAAGGTCTTAATTCTCATTGACATAAGTTGCGGCTTGATTTAATTTAATTTAAAAGGTTGAAATATGATCAACTATTAAGTTACATCTTATGTTATTTCACCTCCCTAAATGTTACAACTGATCTTCCATATACTCGGTTTTTAAAGGTAAATTGTATTATTTTTGGACATGGACCCAGCCTAAGACAACAACTGTTTAAGGCAAGCGAGACTTGCTGAAGTGTTTTTTTTTTATTTACATATATTATAAACATATACGTCGAAGCAATATCTACCAATGCATACAATACATAACAGCAAAAAATGTTACCTACAAAAAAAAATTAAAATACCTCTCTATATTATAAACAAGACTGTCTACACATTTTTTCTTTTTACTTTTCCTCAAAAACCAATAATAACCAAGCTTGAGATATGGGAAGAACTTTGGTAAAACCTTTTTTTTTGACGTTTAGTGTGCCATCATATTTTTGTAAAATATAAAAGGTGTCTTGAATTGAGTAAGAAAAACTGTAAATCTTACACCATTCAACTGTTTCTCTATATTTTCTAGATTTTGAGATCCCAGACTAGTTCCTCCAGCCACAGAAGTTAACCTTGAGGGTTCAGGTAAGGTAATCAAATATTTTCATTTGTTAGAACTTAGGAAATAATAATAATAAATGTTAATTTTCTTATTTGTTTAGGAAGTAGGTAAATTTAATTTACATACATTTATTAATTTCAGGTTCTACTACTTCAAGAAAAACTATGAACTTCAAAATGGATAAAACTTCTTCGCCCCCCTCCGTTTTTAAACACACATATATATATATATATATATATATATATATATATATATATATATATATATATATATATATCATATTTTGGTCGATTCTCGACAAAATGGTGAAGGAGTAATCCTTACCGTTACTGGTTTCGCTTTGTATATATATATATATATATATATATATATATATATATATATATACCACGCAAGGTAAAACTTAGATCGAAGATCAAGCGTTTACAAAAAAAAACAAGAATAGACAGAAACAAGAAAAGCTATTATTTGAAGATTTCAATAAATTGTGTGACCAATTTTTAAAAAATCCATTAGCTGAAGTAATAAAGACTCACGTTCAGTTGAAAAATAAAAAGCCTTTTTCCAGAAGATATTCAATGGAAGTAAAGTAATTTGCTCTGGCATTTTATTTATTTTATTTTATTTAAGTCCCAAAGCTTACCGATATTTAACCAAAAAGTTAACACTTCCTGATAAAGAACCCTTGAGAGATTGACTGAAAAGCTAGAATGTCAACCAGGGCTACAAAATAAACCTATATATAAAATCCTAGAAATCAAAATGAAGACAATGACTGATAAAGACAGATACTGCTCCCTTTGTATTGATGAGATGTCAATAAAATCACACTTGTATTTTGATTTAGGAAATGACAAAATTATTGGTTTTGAAGATATAGGCTATGGTGAACAAGGACCACAATTATGCAAAAATTCCTTAGTAATCATGGCAAGAGAGTTATACTCATCTTGGAAGCAACCAGTTGCATTTTTTTTGCAGGGAGACAATTAAAAGCTAATAAACTTCGTCCTATTTTAGAAGAATATATTTTAAATTTACGAGATATAGGAGTGGAGGCCATAGCAAGTGACATGGGTTCAAATTTTATTGAATTATCAAATTGTCTAGGAATTACCCCTGAACGTATCGAGTTTCAAATAGAAGGTCAAAATATAGTACACATTTTTGACCCATGTCATTTGTTTAAGGCCACACGCAATAATTTAAGGCAGCATACTTTTTACTATCAAGATAAAAAGACATCTTGGTCATTTATTGATTTTTTTCTAGAATTCTGATAAAAAGCAGTTTTACAGATGTGCACCCAAACTCACCAATTTTCATCTTAACCCCACGACCTTCGAAAAAATGAAAGTAAGATATGCGGGTCAAGTTTTGAGCCACTCAGTGGCTAGTTGTATGAATACCTACATAAGCTTGGGTGCACTTCCTAATTAAGCCTTTGGAACCATCGAAGTTGTAGAACAATTCAATAACTTGTTTGATATCCTTCATTCCATATCATTGAATAATTCCTGCAAATTTAAGGAGGTTTTTGACGGTTCTGATTTTCAGTTAACATTTTGAAATGAAACATTGGAGTTTTTGTCGAATTTAAGGATATTAAACAAAAATGGTAAAGACATTACTAACAGACTAAAATGTATCAAGTGTTGGACAATCACAATAAAAAGCCTTCTTAATTTATGGCAAAAGCTTTCAAACTGTGGATATAAATATTTAAGAACAAGAAGGCTAAATGCAGATTGTTTAGAAAATTATTTCGGAAGTTTAAGACAATAGAGCGGCAATTGCATAAATCCTACTCCTCTGCAGTTTCAGAGAGCTTTTAGGAAACTATTTGTTCAGAATTATTTTCATTCGAACCACACGAATTGTAGAGAGGACTTAGATGATATTTTCGTTACTTTAAAATCAACAGACATAACTGAAGTTATTAATAAAGAATTAGAAACAACACCAACTGCAGTAATTTCACTGCCTGATTGCAATTATCGCCGAGAAACTATTCCAACACAGAATGATTTTTATTATGTTTGCGGGTATTTAATGAAAATGTGTCTGGAAATACATTCATGTGATATTTGCAATGCTTTTAGTCACGAATGTAACAGTCTGGATGTAGAAAAACTTCTAACCCATTTTCGGGCCTATGATACATTGAAGATGAAGATGGGTACATTTTATATATACCCTGGAATGCTTGTTTAACTCCCACTTTGAGCAAATCTCTAAAGGCGTACAGATTTCCAATCACCTATTGAGTATATTTGTTAAGGTAGAATTTTTTCATTGTTGTTCAGATTTTCGTAAATTGAATTGTTTCTGTTAAAATTATTTATAAGATGTAAAATATATTAGAAAACTAAAAATTTTGTCACACATATAATGTTATAAAAGACACTGAAAACTTATTTACAAAATATGCTAAATTTTCATTAATTATGTCATTAAACTAGAGCCATTTTCAATTTTAAATAAATAAAACAAAAAAATATAACAATTTCAATAGGTATTACATTAAATTGCTTGTAAAAAACGTAACACATACAAAAACAGACACAACAAATGTCAAAGTAATTACACTACTACAAATACAGAAAAAAGAGCTACATTAAATTGTCAGAATAAAATTCATTTAAGGTATAATATGACTTTTTCATTAGGAGATTTTAGTTTTCTTTCTGAAAGCCTTCTCATTACCAAACCTCCTTATACTTAATGGTAAGTGGTTAAACATTTTTTTGCCACTATAGAAAAATGATTTTTTAATGTATTCGTACTTAGGAATCGGCAAACATAGTGTATGAGAATGGCGCATGTTATAGTGATTAGACACAAACAATTCATTATTATACTTTTTATGGACCAGACAGATTGTAAAATAAATAAACAGCATAAAGACAAGAATCGCGTGCTTTTACACCAGACATAAATCTTAATGCTCTCTTCTGTAACAAAAAGACCCTATTAAACAAATAGTTATAACATGAGCCCCAAAAGCTAATGCCATATCCAAGGTGAGCCTCAACCAAAGCAAAGTAAGAGTTGCGAGCTACAGATGGATCTAGGTTGTTAGAGATAATCCGTACAACTATTCCCCTAAAACCGTACTCTGTCAGTTTCCACAGCAGTATTTCGTGATCGACGCAATCAAAAGCTTTAGACAAATCACAAAAACACAGCCAATTCTCCAGAATTTAAATTTATATAAAGATGTTCCAGGAAATCAAAGATAGCATCACTTGTTCCCCTTGACGCCTGAAACCCAAACTGTTGAAGACTTAAAATGCTATGTCTACTTAAGAATGAATAACCGCAACAGAAAATATCAATAATCTAGAGAATTTCATTTAGCCTTGTATTACGTCAGATTACGTCTGCAACGATTTACTACTGTGATTTCTTGTTCACTATTCACTAGGGCGGAGCAATAAAATTTTTTTTCGGAATTTAATCTTCCTGGGCGTGGAATAGTTGTCTTTCCGGGTTATATTTTACTAAAAAAAAAATTGGCATTGTGCGACGACATCTTGAGGTTCCTTTTTGAGTGTGAAATTTAAAAAGTTTGGTAAAAAAATTTAATAATTTTTTTTTTAATTACGTTTTTTTTCGATTTTGTTTATCCCTGGGTGCACAATAGATACATATTAAAGTTCAGTTCAACCCAAAAAAAAATCAGTCATAAGTAAAGATAACTTTAGGTTCCTTTTTTATGTCAAATTTTAATAAAAACTCCAATTTAACGATTATGTTTACACATAAATAATCAAACACAGTTCAAGTGAATAAATAAATGCTTGTTTTGGTTTGGCAGACAAACAAACCAGTTACGACCCGTTTCGACTGAATTCCCCGAAATACGCCTTTCTCCGCCCGCCCGCGCCCCCCTCCAAACAGAAATAACCATAACACTCAATTGGAAGCATTAGTGCTTTGCCGAATTTGTCTTGGCGACGTGTGTTATTGCGTTTAGATTGTTTTCGATTAGTGAAGTGCAAATTTAAAAATGTCTAAAACCCGCGTGAAATGTGAAATATTTGGAACACCTAGTGAACTTTGTGGCAACGTCCTACCGACGTATTCTGATGTTATGAGATTGTTTTTGTTGTATCGTGAACTTTTTAAAAATAAAAGCAAAAAAGACCCAAGTGTGTTGGACATTTGCAAAAAAGTTATTGTTGATATCAAATCGATCTGGGAAAAAGCTTCCCTTCCTGTTATTTCGGACCAAAGAATAATTCAGAAAGTGAAAGACTACAATGAAAAATATAAAGTGATAAAAAAAAATAAATTGGTTGGCAAAATTAATATATTTAAAAACGATAGTTTAAAACTGTTTGACATTTCACCATGCAAATGTGTTGGGAAAAATTGATATTAATAATAATAAATCACTAGAAAGAAAGGAATTGGAGAAAATGAGATTTCAAACGAAAATCATTCACGAATGCCTTACAAAAAAGGATTGGTTTTATCCAATGTAGCTGAAGCATGTGATAGAAGTCAACTCTCGGATAGAAGTGCGTCTCTCCTGATAAACGCCGTTCTCAAAGATTTTAAATTAGTTAGTGACGAGGATCCTTCTTTAATCATTGATAGAAGTAAAATTAGAAGAGAAAGAAAAAGACGGAGGGAAAGTTTAGCTATGACGGAAATGGAACAGCAAAAAGAAGTTTCTGGAATCTACTTTGATGGGAAAAAAGACAAGTCACTGGCAGTAGAGAAAATTGGACCCTCCTATCACAGTAAGCAAATTACTGAGGAACACATAGTTCTTGTTGCGGAACCAGGTGCTACTTACTTGGGTCATGTGACGCCTACTTCCGGAAGTGCCAGTGGTATTAAGACAAGTATTTTTAACTTCCTTCAAAATTATTTGGGTGAAAATTTAAACAAAATTGCGGCAGTGGGTTGTGACGGTACAGTCGTGAATACAGGCTACAAGAATGGTGTAATAAAACAATTAGAAGTTGCCCTAAAAAAGCCAGTTCACTGGTTTATATGCCTTTTACATTGTAATGAACTTCCTCTTCGTCATTTAATTCATGAGATAGATGGAAAAACTAATGACCTAAAAGGTTTTGCCGGTCCTATAGGAAAGCAGTTAAGTAATTGTGATAAAATGCCTGTTGTGCCATTTCAGATAATTAAACCTGATGTTGAATTGCCTCCAATAAATGTTAGTGATTTGAGTACAGACCAAATGTACTTGTACGAAATGGTTCAGGCAATAGGAAAGGGCACGGTTTCCCCCCAGTTGGCAGCTAAACAGCCAGGAAAAATATTCCATGCAAGATGGTTAACAACCGCCAGCAGAATATTAAGACTTTATGTTTCAATAGAAGCACCTGCATATGAATTAATAATATTAACCGAGTATGTCATTAAGGTATATGCCACAACATGGTTTCTTGTGAAGCACAAGTCAGCTTGTAAGTATGGGCCTAAACATTTATTCCATTTAATCCAAGCTTCTCAGTACTTACCGACCAAATATAAAGATATTGTAAGTAAAGTTATCCAAAGAAATGCTTTTTTTGCTCATTCCGAGAATGAGAATCTTTTACTAGCAATGCTTGCTGATGAGAGAAAACATATTAGAGAATTGGCCTTGCGTCGAGTTTTGAAGTGTCGAGCTTCCAGAAATGATACCCAGCTTCGTGACTTTAAAGTCCCAGAACTAAACTTTGCTGCTACCGATTATACCGAGCTAATAAATTGGCAATCAGATGTCACAGAACCTCCATTGACCAAAAGTATCCCAGAAGCAGATCTTAGAGAAATGATTACTAACATTCCCGAAACTATCGAAATTTTGAATTTTCCATGTCACACTCAGGCTGTTGAGAGACATATTAAGATGGTTTCTGAGGCGTCTACGTCAGTATGTGGAAACACTGCCAGAGATGGGTTGATTCGGGCAAAAATTGCTTCTAGAAAGGCAATACCAAAACTGGAGACAAAGAAAGATTTTATTACCAAGTAAGTTTTTAGAATAATGGGAGGGTGGGTGGTGGAATCCGTTCTGCAGCCACCTCCTCGTGGTGGATTCTGGGTTGTTGTTTTTTTTTTAAAAAAAAAACATGCGAGGCGCTGCAAAAAAAATTAAAATTTTCACATTTTTCCCATATTAAAAATGAAAAAGGAACCTAAGGACCTAAATATTTTTAAGAGAAAATTTACACGCATATTTATTTAAACAAGAGACAACCATTCCGCACCCAGGCTAAACAAAAATAATCAGTTTATTTTTGCACCTATAACCATTGCTCCGCCCTACTATTCACGTCAGTAAACTACAGCTGTCCTTGTCTGGCTAAAGGCACCGACCGACCCAGACATACGGCTGCTGCTAAACGGCTAAAGGCAATGTAATTTCTTTTATTTGGAAGCAGCTGGGCAGGACCGGCATTGCTGAGTACAAATCTTCTATTATGACAATTCTTTTGTTTTTTATAATCTGAATGTTCAAAACTAAGATTTTAAGTGGACCATGCAAATTTTTAATCAAAATCCAAAATTAAATATATTCAAAATAAATTAGATTAGGTATTTAATGGCCAATTTTGAAATATTTTTGCCACACATGTATTATATTATTTGGTAAACAGGGCTACAAAGTTTTATAATAATTACATTCTACAGGGTGCCCAGTTTTCATTGACATAGTTACCTTTTTACATTCCTCGTAAAAGGGAAGTATTGTCATCGTGAAAAAAATCACTCTCCGAGATCTTTTCAGATCTTCATGGGCCTTAAATGACGAAAAACATATTTTGTTAACTCCGTTCTGTTAGCGTAGCTAAAAATCTACGTACTCGATTGAGTTCAATTTTTAGTCAATTAAGGGTCATTTAGGGATGACATGGTAAAAGTCCAATATGGCGAAACAAAATGGCGGCCTAATAAAATGTTAAAACATTTATTATTAAAAAAACTACTCATCCAATTTATCTCAAATTTTGCAAAAACATCTAGTAGTATGTTGGAATCAACTGGTAACATTTTGGTACGAATCCAAGATGGCGGAATAAAATGGGGGCTTAATAAATTATTTAAAAATTCGGCCTGAAAAACTGCTTAATGGTTTGATTTCGAATTCGTGCCATAACTAACTGTGGTAAAGAGATCAACTAGTAAAATAATGGTACAAATTTAAGATGGCCGAACAAAATTGCGGCTAAATAAAATGTTTGTAATTGTGATAAATCACCCTCACTCACCCTCTCAGGGTTCATAGATCTTTACGTTTTAGCGTCGCTACATGCAAAAAAATATGTTTTATCAATCTCGCCGATCCGTCTGTCGGTATGTCTGTCTGTTTGGCTGTCAAACATTTCGCGGAATGGTATAAAGACTATTTACCTTACTATTTACGCCCTATCCAATATGGCGAAACCAAATGACGGCCTAGCGAAATGTTTAAAGAATTATTATTAAAAAACTACTCATCCAATTTATCTCAAATTTTGTAAAAACGTCAAGTATTATGTTGGAATCAACTGGTAGCATGTTCGTACAATTCCAAGATGGCGGAACAAAATGGCAGCTCATTAAAATATTTAAAAATTCATCCTGAGAAAACTACTAAATGGTTTGATTTTACATTGTGTGCCATAACTAATTGTGGCATGGGTATCAACTAGTAAAATAGTATACTAATTCAAGATGGCTGAACAAAATGGCGGCTAAATAAAATATTTGTAATCGCGAAAAATCACCGTCTTAGGTTTTACACATCTTTACGTTTTAGCGTCCCTAGATGCCAAAAAATAAGTTTTATCAATTCCGTCCGACCCTCTATCGGTCTGTCTGTCTGTCAGTTCACAGCATAGCTTAAAGAGTACTTACCCGATTGACTTCAAATTTTGGTCAAAAATTAAGGGTCATATGGGGATGGGCTGGTAATATTTTGGTAAAATCCAATATGGCGGAACAAAATGTCGGCCTAATGAAATGTTAAAAAAAAATATTAAAAAACTACTCATCCAATTTATCTCAAATTTTGCAAAAACCATCAAGTATTATGTTGGTACCAACTGGTACCATTTTGGTAAGAATCCAAGATGGCAAAACAAAATGGCGGCTTTATAAAATATTTAACAATTCAGCCTGAAAAACTGCTTAATGGTTCGATTTCAAATTGTATGTCATAACTAATTGTGGTATAGGGATCAACTCGTAAAATTGTGGTCCAAATTCTAGATGGCCGAACAAAATGGCGGCCAAATAAAATGTTTGTAATCAGGAAAAAATCCCCCTCTCAGGGTTTACACATCTTTACGTTTTAGCGTTCCTAGATGCCAAAAAATATGTTTTATGAATTCCGTCGGTTCGTCTGTCTGTGACAATTCGCGTCATAGATTAAAGACTACTTACCCGATTGTCTTGAAATTTTAACCAAGAATTAAGAGTCATATAGGGATAATCGGGTAATATTTCGGAAAAAATACAATGTGGCAAAACAAAACGGCGGCCTAATGAAATGTTAAAAAAATTATTATGGAAAAACTTTGTTTAATAGACTTTTGTTTTTTTTTACTGGATCCTAACCCCAAAAAATACACCACTCTAACAAGAGTATTATTACCGAAAATCATTTAGAAACTTAATATCTGGGAAATGTATGCAGACCAACGAAGTAGGTAAAAACTGATAATATAGGTTCCATGCAGGATATAGGATTTATGTGTCCTGAGGATGCAACAATTAAGTTGCAAAACGTCGACAATTTGAAAAAAGACACTCTAACAAAAGTTTTTAATCATTGTTCCGCCATATTGGATTTTACTAAAAGTTTACCAGGTCATCCCAATATGACCCTTAATTTTTGGTCAAAATTTGAAGTCAATCGGGTAAGTAGTGTTTAAACTATGTCGAGAACTGACAGACGGACCGACGGAATTGAAAAACATGTTTTTTAGCAGCTAGGGAGTTTTTTCATAACAATTTTTTTAACATTTCATTAGGCCGCCATTTTGTTTTGCCATCTTGGATTTTTACCAAAATATTTCCTGGTCATCCCGATATGACCGTTAATTTTTGATAAAAATTTTAAGTTAATCGGGTAAGTAGTCTTTAAGCTATGCCTCGAGCTGACAGACAGACAGCCGGACCGACGGAATTGATGAAACATATTTTTTGGCATCTAGAAACGCTAAAACGTGAAGATGTGTAAAAGCTGAGAGTGTGATTTTTTCACGATTACAAACATTTTATTTGGCCGCCATCTTGAATTAGTACCATAATTTTACCAGATGATCCCTACACAAAACCATTAAGCAGTTTTTCAGGCTGAATTTTTAAATATTTTACTAAACCGCCATTTTGTTTCGCCATCTTGGATTCGTACCAAAATATTACCAGTTGATTCCGACATAATTCTTGATGTTTTTTGCAAAATTTAAGATAAATTGGATGAATAGTTTTTTAATAATTTTTTAACAATTTATTAGGCCGCCATTCCCATATGACCCTTAATTTTTAACCAAGGTTTGAAATCAATCGGATAAGTAGTCTTTAAGCTATGCAACGAAGTGACAGACAGACAGACCGACAAACGGACCGACGGAATTGATAATACATTATTTCTCGCATCTAGGGAAGCTAAAACGTAAAGATGTGTTGAACCTGAGAGGGTGATTTTGATTAAAAACATTTTGTTTGGCCATCTTGAATTAGTACCCCCATTTTACTAGTTGTTCTCTATACCACAATTAGTTATGGCACACAATTTGAAGTCAAACCATTAAGCAGTTTATTCAGGCTGAATTATTAAATATTTTATTAAGCCGCCATTTTGTTTCGCCATCTTGGATTCGTACCAAAATGTTTCTTGTTGATTCCAACATAATACTTGACTTTTTGCCAAATTTGTGATAAACTGGATACGAAGTTTTTTAATAATAATTTTTTAACATATCACAAGGCCGCAATTTTGTTTCCCCATATTGGATTTTTACCAAAATATTACCAGGTCATCCCCATATGACCCTTAATTTTTGACCAAAATTTGAAGTCACAAAATTAACGTTTTATTAGAACAAGAATAAAACTACAAAATAAACTGTAAAAAAGTGAAAGGATGCAAAGAGCAGAATCATTAAATAATCTGAATGATATTGCAAATCATAATTAAGAGTCCACTTCAAATTTCTTACATATAAAAACTATTAACTAAAATAAAAGGTAATCTTTAAAAAAAGCGGTAGGGTGTAAAGAGAGAAATCATAAAATAATCTAAAATGAAATTCCACCTCATAATTAAATAAGAGTTCAGTTCAAGTTTCTTACATTGTTGAAACTTTATTTCGAGCCAGTTCATGATTTCAGCCGTGTTTTATGATGTCTAACTGTTAAAGCCGTTAGCCGAAACTGGACCTCCCAACAACAAAGGGTCCGACCTTAGAGGAAGAATAAAAATAGAGTTCATTATTTACATATTTAGCCACTGCCAAGATTACCTCACAGTATAAGGTCGATCGTACGACAATGCCAAGCCTAGCCAGGAACACCTATGTTTATACCAATTTATATTACGGTGAATATGTTTAAACATGATGCAATAAAATTTTCATACAGAGAATAGTAATGTATTTCCAGTAGTAGTTTCTAGTATAAAGAAATTACTTTTATTGCAAAATAGTAAAATAAAAACTAAAATACCCAAAGTCTCAGATCAGATTTCACTAGTAACAAGAGTTTTAGTTAGCTATGGCAAACCCGATCGACAACTCCACGTATTAGACCATCCCACTGTGGTATTAGACCATCCCACTTTCATTGATAAGGGATCCTTGTAGTAAAATAGTATAATAGTCTACAGTAAACATTGTTACAGGGTCACGTGACCGGCGTGGCTTAAAAACCAATAGCTGGTCGTGGAACTACAATAAATTTTAACATTAAAGAAATTAATTTGCTAAAAAATATTTTATTAGATCCCAAGCGTTTCTTAGCGTCACTACTGCATGTGTTTTAATGTATTATTGTGTATTTGTTGATATGGCTCAAATCTTCTAATTATATGTTGCCTTACTTTAAAAAGCAGCGTTCTAAAGGTGCGGTGACATTAGAAGAACATTAATTTTTTAAATATTTAATAAGTAAGTTTTATTGACTTTATCTTGGACATTGCGAAACTAGGAGCTTTAGTTGACCTAACTATGGTGCGGCAATGTGAGTTTGTAAAAAAATGGCCGTTTAAGTTTGGAATTTTCGTTTAATCACTAAGTAAACAGCAAGATTTCCTTTTCCAGGAGACATGTCTAAGGGAAGATACCTTATTCACTTATTTTGGGTCACATGACGTATTGACCAATCCGGTTCAGTATAATAGAACGTTTATTTCGTCGGGGGTCATGTGAGAATCTTCAGAAGCAAAATAATACAAAAAGACTCTGAGGTGATTTTTTTTTCCGATTATAATAGTTTTTCCTCTCAGAGAATTAAAATAATTATAGAATATACCTATACTGTATTAAAATAGTCGAAGGGCGTCTCACGCTCAAAAAAACGTACTGCGATTTCGAAACTCACTAGATTTTGGGGAAATAATAAAGTTTCGGACGATTTCGCGTTTTTTTTTAATTTTGACTAGAGTTGGACCAATTTTTTATAGAGTAAAGTGGGGAAATATGCCGCGCTGGGTAATACGCCGCAGTTCGATATTTTCTTTACGAGGCAATAGTTGGCAACCATGTTCCTTTTAGTATAGTAGTGTGAGACAGAAGGCACGCGTGAGTCATTTACAAAGCAAATTAGTTCGTTTTTTAGTGGATAACATCAGTATAAAGGTAAATACCGTTTATAAAAAATTCTAATATTAACATATATATAGTGGTGAAGTAAGTTTCAAGTAGATTTGAGCAATTTTGATAGAAGTATGGAAAAATATGATTCATAACCTTACTTTTTTTGGCGGCACAATCCGTTATACGCATCTTAAATAATCGTTGTGATTAAGTTTTTGTTTGGTTTCATTGTGGGGTAATATGCGTTATAATTTTTAACTGCGGCGTATTACTCCTTTTTAGTTATGTTATAATTTTCAGCAGCGACATATTACCCCTTTTTGTTTTATTTCAGATGCCTCAAACTTATGTACGGAAAAACGTAAGGGCTTTATGGTCAGAAGAAGATCTTCGGAATGCTATTGAAGACCTTCGAGATGGTAGAGGGTCAGTTCGACAACTTAGCCGTACGTACAATGTTCCTGCGCGTACTTTGATGAGAAGAATGCAATCTGGGATCCTCAGTAAAGCAAAATTAGATCGCAAAAGTTGCCTGAGTTCAGATCATGAAGCAAGTTTGGTAAAATACATTCAAACTATGGAAAAGCACTTACATCAGTTGATGTGAAGAAAATTGCATTTTCTTTTGCGGTTCAAAATAATACTGAAAATAAATTCAATATCGATAAAAAGCAAGCTGGTCATGACTGGTTTGTCTCGTTTATGCAGAGACATCCTGAACTGTCAATTCGCAAAGCACAGGGAATGTCTGTAGCGCGAGCGCGGGGTATGTCTAAAGACGAATGCGGACAATACTTCGATCTTTTGCAGCAAATATTAACAGATAATGATTTAGTAAACACTCACAGACTCACAAACACAGAAAAATATTTAATATTGATGAGTCAGGGTTGCAACTAAACAATAATCCAGGAAAGGTTATTGCTACTATAGGTGCCAAAACCTTAAACTGCGTCACCAGTGCTGAGAAAGGGGAGACGATATCAGTAATAGCCTGTGTAAATACAGAAGGCCATTTCCTTCCCCCCGTTCGTATTTTTAAAGGCAAAAAGAAAAAACAAGAATTTGAAGATGGTCTGCCTCCTGGTGCTAGAGTTATAATGAATGAAAAATCGGCCTATGTAACAACAGACATTTTTAAAACTACCAAGCCATACGACTCATTGGTTGCAGCCACTAGATAGATCGTTTTTTAAACCTCTAAAAACCTACTGGTCACAAGCCTGTAATAACTGGATACATAATCATCCTGGTCGCAAATTAAGTAGGTTACAGTTTCCGGCACTCTTGAACATTGCGTGGTGCAAAGCAGCTACTGTTCAAAACGGGGTTTCGGGTTTTAGAACCTGTGGTATCTATCCTTTTAATTCAACCATAATTCCCGATCATGCTTTCATCCCGCAAAATCCCGAAGCAATTCCAGGCTATTACTGATGTTTATGTGCCTCTTAAAAGGTTTTCTAAAAGGAACTTTCCCAGATGGTTTGATCATAACCTTAAAAATATTGTGATCCAGAAAAAGAGTGCTCATAGGCAGTTTCAGATTACTCGTCTTCATTCGGACTACTTAGAGTTTTCTAGACTCAGAGCAGAGTGCAAGAGACTAACCAGGTTGGCTTATAGGGATTATATATACAATGTTGAATCGGCCTTAAGAACAAATGTTCGCAAATTTTGGAGCTTTGCCAACTCTAGGAGGAAGGTGCCTGGTATACCTGGTGAACTCACTTATAATAATAGAAACAGCAGCTCTGGAATTGAAATTGCAAACCTCTTTGCTGACTTTTTTTCAAGTACTTACTCCAGCAACTCGGGTGATGTATCTAAAATTGTTTTACCTCCTTATAATTATAATAACAATATCTCTTCCCTTAATATATGCATTTCAGATGTTTATACTAGATTAAATAATCTGGATGTCCGTAAGGGCCCTGGACCTGATGGAATCCCTCCATGTTTACTCAAACACTGTAGTTTTATCTTAGCCAGACCCCTTTGCTTTATCTTTAATCTATCACTTAGTTCTGGCTGCTTTCCTTCTCGTTGGAAGATTAGTTTTCTTACCCCTATTTACAAATCAGGTGACCGGTCAAGTGTTACAAACTATAGACCCATAAGCATTTTGAGCACTATCCCTAAATTGTTTGAGACTTTTGTTTGTGACCACCTTTCTTCCATACTGGGTAAGGACTTGATCAACCAACAGTATGGGTTCCGCCCGGGGTCTTCGACTGAGGTCAATCTGCTCACTTACAGTAATTATTTGTTGAAGGCCTTGGAGAGTGGGTGTCAGGTTCATTCCATTTACACTGACTTCTCTAAGGCTTTCGATCGCGTTAATCATAAAATATTGATTCACAAACTGACGGCTCTGGGTGTCGGTGGTTCTCTTTTGGAGTGGTTAAATAGCTACTTGACTGGTCGCCTTCAGCGGGTTCGCGTTCAGGGTTACACATCTAAAGATATTGAAGTTCAATCCGGTGTTCCACAGGGATCCCATCTGGGGCCCCTGTTATTTAATGTTTTTATCAATGATATTCAAGAATGTTTTCACTTTGGTAACTTTGTTCTTTTTGCAGATGACCTTAAACTCTTTCTAAAGGTGCTTAATAGGGATCATTGTGAACAGCTTCAGTCTGACCTAAATAGATTTGTCGCGTGGTGCGGTGCCAATTGTATGGACTTAAACGTTTCTAAATGCCACTGGATTGTCTTTGGGCATGGGAAAAACATAACTAACTTTCCTTACACCATCAAGGATGTTCCATTGAGCTCTGTATCACAGATAAAAGACCTTGGAGTTGTTTTTGATAACCAGCTCTCCTTTGTTCACCATGTGATGTTTATCACAAGCAAATCACTGCAAATGTTGGGTTATGTCAGGAGATGCTGCCATGACTTTCACAATCTACAAGCCATCAGAACTTTGTATTGTGCCCTTATCAGACCTCATCTTGAATATGCATCATCTGTATGGTCACCTTGTTATCAAGTACATATAAACGCCATTGAGAGAGTTCAAAGGTCATTTCTTAGATTTTTAGCATTCAAATCTGGCCAGCCCCAAGTTCTGAGTTACAATATTCTGCAGCAGGAATATCATCTTAATTCACTATCATCACGTAGAACATCGCACGACCTTAAGCTGTTTTATAAAATTTTGAACGGCACCGTGATGTGCCCATCCTTACTAAATGAAATAGGTCTTCACGTACCTTCTAGGTTAACCCGTTCCGCGCGGCCATTCTGGGTACCTTTTCACCGAACTAACTATGGCCAGAACTCTTATTTAACTAGATGTTCAAATTTGGCCAATGAGCACTCTTCTTCTTTGGACTTTTTTAATTCCCGCACAGTCTTTCTAAAAGAATTGAATCGTCTTAATTTGTAATATAGACTTTTTGATTGTATTTTGTTTCTCTGTTCAAATGTGATAAAGTGACTAACTGTTAATGTGTGTATTAATTTGCATTTTGTAATATGTATATAATCTAAACATTTTTTCTTTGTAATGGGCTATATGCCCGTGGGAATATATAAATAAATAAAAAAAAATTCCTAGGAACGTTAATTTAAAACAAAATGTCAATGTCCCTGCAGATAATCCTAATGATGAGATCAATATTATTGAGAATAACGACATATCATTCGAAGCTATTGCACCTATTCCAGTTATGTCTAGGCTAAGCGGGTGTCAAAAGAGAAAACAGCATGCTGAGTTACTTACATCCCCAGAAATAATTGCAGAAAAGCGAAACAAAAAAGAAATTAAAGATAAAAAAGAAGCTGTAAAGTTAAAACGCAAAAAAGATAAGATGGAAAAAGAAGAGGCCAATAAAAAGAACAATGGAAAGAAGAAGACAATTACTTATCAAACGAAAAGACTTAGTGCAAGTCCTACTGATACCAGTTCATCAGAAAGTGAATTAGAAGTACCTACAATAGAGAGCGGTGATTCCGAATTGGAACATGATGAATCAGAATTTTGTGCAGAATGTGGTGGATATTATTTTGATAAAAAAGGTCCCAAATGTGATTGGTTGGAATGTCTGAAATGTCATGATTGGGTTCACGAGATATGCACTTCATCAGAAATGTATTGTGCAGATTGTGTTCCATTAGCGAGTATTTCTAGAGCTCGGAAGACATAAGTTTTATTAGCCATCTCAATGTATTACTTAATATATATGTCATGTTGTAAAGAATACATTTTTTTTTTAATTTCATGAAATAGTTTAATTCTTACGAAAATACCATGTTGCCATATTCCCCCAATATATGATGCCATATTACCCATGATAGGGGGTAATATGGCAATTGTGTACCATTGTGCATTTTTGCTTGCAACGTTGTTGTCTGTAGGAATATGGCAACGAGCGTTTCACGACGCATACCTATATATGTAAGCTCTAAGGTGCAGTCCTCATATTTTAGATAGGAGCGTTAGTTATTAGAATGTGCACCTTTAAATTTTATGTTGCGATATTACCCCGTTTTACTCTATAAGTGTTGTCAGGTAAAGAAATTTAAATGGTGATTCTTTGGGTATTAAAAGTAAAAATGTGTTCGTAAACATTTTTTTAAACTGGTTAGAATCTAAGAGTTAGGATATTGAAAATTAAAAAAAATATTTTTTAAATTTTAGCTATTAACATGGAAAAACAATATGACAATTGGCTATTCTATTCGTATCTAATAGCGCTCGCTTTTTTTACTTTCAAAGTATTCTAGTTACAAAAAAAAAACATGTTTTCTCAGTTCTACTTTCTCAAACTACTACATCGATTATGTTCAAATTTTGCTCAAAAATCAAATATTGTATGGGGATGAACTGGTAATAATGTTGAGATAAATTCAAAATGGGGGAAAAAAACGGTGGCCTAATTAAATGTTTAAAAATATTTAAAAAAAAGTACTTATCGGATTGATTGATTGATTGATGACATACCCATTTTAAATTACTAAAAATGTATGAATTGCTCACTTAATATCGATTTTTAATCAAATCTGTATAAATATTAAAATTCGCTCGCATTCTAGGCCTTCCTACTGTAATTTTTTAAATATTTAATAAAAATGTATGATATGTATTTTCAAATACCCCCAGATTCCTACTTTCTTTCAGCCAAATCTACACAAATGTTAAAATTCCGACGCCATGTTGGCATTACAATCTTGAATTTTTAAAATGTTCATGATGTGCATTCTTAGATACCCCTAAATGCCGAATTTTAATCAAATCTCCAAAAATTTTAAAATTAGTCTGTTATGGTGGTACCGCCATTTTTAATTCTCAAATATTGACTAAAATTTCATAACTTTTATTCTTAAATAATTCTAGATACTGATATTTCAGCAGAATCTGTACAAATGACAAAATTCGTTCGCTACCGGAAAAGGTAAGCTTTGTAAAACAATATAGAATCTTTTACTTCCATATCTCCAAAAGAAGGGGAAGTACAGTATGGGCAAAAAAAATTTCTTAAAATGGCTCAAAACGTGTGAAAAACCTAAATTCGGCGAAAAAAAATTTCCGAAGAAATTGGGCTATCGACTTGAAATGGTACATAAGTAGAAATCTATAACAGAGTGGTTCGGATTGTTAGTGAGTAAAATCGGTTGAGGGGAAGGGAGTGAAATGGGAGTTAATTTGTAAATAATATTTTTCGTTAATAATTAAGTAATATGTTTTTTGATGAACTTTTGGGTAGGAAGATTTAAATCATAAACAAAGTTTACAGAATTAACATTCAAGTTCCCTCACTCGAGGTGACGGCCTAGATCAAAAGCCGATACGTGCACGTGTTTCGCAGTGTATTACTGATGTGCGGACTTTAGCCAGGCAGTATAGGGTGGCTCACGTTGTTTGCCTACTTTACTTTCAGTGTTAGATATAGAGTGGTCTAGTGTGCGTTTGCAAATCGTTATTCGTGTTATTATAATATCTCGGTGAATTATTGTTCCGTAGATGGTTGTTTAAGTAAAATCGGTAATGGATTATCCTTTTTTAGATGCCCCAAGAATGAAAAAAGGTACGTTTATATAATATATATAAATATATAAAATTTTACTTTCTAGGTATGCGTTATTTTCGGTTTATCAATCCTGCTTATAACCTTTAACTGCCGTACCTCTTTAAATAATATATTTGCCGTACATGGATCATTTTGACCCTGCTAAAACGTGGGCAAATTTTAAATAAATGGAATTTTTATTTCAAAGTCCTAAACCCACAACCGCTTTACAAATAAATGGGCTGTTTAGCCTGGATTTAATGACTTTGTTTTTGGTGTTATGGAACAACGTGTTCGTTTACTAAAAGTTAAGGAAAAGGATTGTATTTTGTGCTTGGATGAAATATCTTTGAAATCACATTTATTTTAAAATATTTCTAAAGATAAAATAGTTGGTTTTGAGTCTACGCCCGACAAACATGCCACAGAAATTGCCAATTATGCTTTAGTTGTCATGGCAAGAGGAATAGCAAGTAACTGGAAACAGCCATTAGCATATTTCTTTTATAAATCATCTGCTCCATCGGCAGATCTTAAAACGATCATCTTTGAGTCTGTACGAAAGTTATCACTTCAGATCAAGGATCAAATTTTTTAAAATTAGTAAAAAGTGACTTAAAATTAACAGAGAATATGCCATTTTTTTTTGTGGACCATATTAAACTTGTATATTTGACGTACCTCATTTGCTTAAGTCGACTAGGAAAAATTTTTTTTCTTACATTTTTAAGCTTTCTGACGGGGAAACAAACAAATGTTATCTAGAAACAATGTTCAATACGGATGAAATAAAACAATCTAAACTCGCTCCGAGATTAAGCAATACTCATATATATATATACCCAAACAACTTTCAGAAAATGAAAGTTAAATGGGCAAAGCCATGGTAGTGGCAGCAGCTATGCACACTTACATTAATTTTCAAATTCTACCAAAAGATGCCACATGCACTGCTAATTTTATTCTGAAAATGAATAATCTTTTTGATTTGCTAAATTCAATTAATCTCGAAAAAAAAAATTTTGAAAGTAATGGAAAATTATTTTACGGATTTACATGTTGTAAATAAGGAAGGAAAAAATATAACAAAACAAATGAAATTTATATTTGGATGGAGATTAACCATTAATTCTATTTTTGTTTTATGGGACTTGTTAAGGGGGAAAGAGGGTATAAATATCTTTTCACCCGTAATTTAAACCAAGATTGCATCGAAAAATTTTTTGGTCAAGCTCAAAACTGTTGCGGGACTGTTAGAAATCCAACTCCGGTGCAGTTTTGTAGAACTTTTAAAAATATATTTGCGTTGAGACATTTGGACCAAACTGAAGATGCCAACTTTATCGTTGATATCATTGAAGTTCTTCTACATTTAGGAGAGGACTTAACTAATATTCAAAACAAAGAAAATTGATTTATACCTCCACTTCCTCACACGTCCCGTAAGGTATTTACCAATGACTATGCATACCTAAAAAGCCCTGAAGGAAATGGTCTTGTATATGTAGCCGGGTATATATATATATATATATATATATATATATATATATATACGGGTCAATATCCAGAAATTGCCTACTAGTAAGTCTCTAGAAAACTAAATTATTATTTACAATTATTTCCTAAAATAAAAAGTTTGTTGAAGATGTCTTCTGCTTACTTTTCATCCCTTCAAAATTAGATTTGTCATTTTTCTTAAGATTTGCAAGAAATATAAAAAATATGCCATAAATGTCAGTCCCGTGCCATGTCCCTGATAAAGTCGATCCAAAGTAAGGTTTAATTTATGCATTAAATACATTTATTTGCAAATTACACAACAAGTAATTATAATTCTACATAATTAGTAAACATTTCAAGATAATAAAATATATCTAATAATTTCCTATTTTTTAAAAATTTTATACTTTAAAATTGTCCTCCTTAATCCAGTCAGTTCCGTGCCTACTTTGAATTCCGGCCGAAAAAGGGTGGGGGTTCATCTCATTGCGTCTAAACTATCGTCACAGATGAAAGAGAGTTAGTAGTGAGTTGAACGTGGAGGAGAGTGTAGTTGTTAAGGTCTCCTTTCCCGCAAGTTTCTCGTTTGATGTGCAATAATTGCTGTTGAAACTTACAACCGGTCAGTTCCGTGGTAAGTAAAAAATACGTTTATTTTTTTAAATTTAATAAATTATGCATGTTTGAAAGTTAAAATTTTGTAAACACCTGGCGTAATCCGTGCCCAACTTTACCTCTTATTAGGTATTTATTTTTAATTTAGCAATAAAGGGGTTAAATGTCAGTCCCATGCAGTGTTTTATACACGGAACTGATTGTAATGGTTAATATTTTATTTATAGAGAGAAAAATGCCAAAAAAAGTGAGGAAGAAAAGAAACGTATCAAAAGAGAGAAAGAACGAGAGCGTCGGCGTAAAATAAAAGAAGATCCGCAAAGAAAAGAAGAACAGCGAGCAAAAAAAAACAAAAATACTTGCGCCAAAGAGGAAATAAATCAAGAAAGCTTGCCGCAGAAATGACTGATACAGAATTAAGAAAACAACGCAAAAAATGAAAGCAATATACTAGAACTCACAGAATGCGCTTAAAAGAAGGAAAAATGGAAGAAAAAATAGAAAACACTTCGGATGTACCTCGTACGTCCGACGGAAGACAGCAATATGTATTAAAAAGATCTAGACGGATGAAAATCGAGCGACATAGGGAGAAAAAAAAATCAAAGGAATTTATATCATCATTAAGGAAAAAAGTGGAGAAGTGGAAGAAGCGCTATTCTCGTTTAGAAGATTCCTTAAACAAGTTAAGCGAATCTACAAATCCATTGTCACCATCTCTCACTCCAGGTACTCGATTAGAAATAATTGTCAATCATTTGAACAGCATAAAGTTGAAGCGGTTAAGAAACAACTTCTTTTTGGTATAGATCAAAGATCAGCTCTCAGATAGTTACAAAACATTAAAATCAATAGAAAAACAGGTTTTTAAGAAAATTTTCAATGGGAAGATAATTAAAAAATATAGATTTGAGACTATGTGTGCTAAAACTTTTAAATATCGGTCGAAAAGTTCCGGAAAAAAATCAAGCAAATATTTACAACAAATTAATTATGTAAAAAACAAAATTGTAGCGTTTCGGGAAGATGATATAAATAGTAGACAATGTCCTGGAAAAAAGGATTACGTGACGAAAAATAAATTGACGCATCAAAAAAGATATTTAAATAATACTCTTAAAAATTTACATGCAGATTTCTGTAAAACGTGTCCCTCAATTAAGGTGAGCTAAACATTTTTTTGTAGATATAAACCATTTTGGATCAAGCCTATGAGATTAATCGATCGCGACACCTGTAAGTGTGTAGTTCACGCAAACTTTGAATTAATAATTGATTCACTGTGGAAGAGTAAAATTATTCAGACCAAAACACTGTCTCAATTATCTGTCTGTCTCAATTGGTTATCCATGCATTACTTTCAATGGACAAATATAAAAAGGACATTTTTTAGTAAAAGATCTGCAAAAGCTGAAGTGTGCTTGAAAATTGCAAAAATTCGCCATGAAATAAAAGTCTTCGAACTTGTGGATAAATTTAAAGCTAAGGCTCTATTTTACATCAATATAATGCAATAAAATGATTTAAGCAAACTATGAGTGAAAACGAAATTCTTGTACACTGCGACTTTTCTGAAAATTATAGCCTGAAACATTCAAAAGAGGTCTAGTCCTACCATTTTTGAGGATCACGGCAGCAAATAACGCTACATACTGTGGTCACTTATACACGGTCTGCAGAGCATGACATTAGAATAGAAAGTTTTTGTACGCTTTCTGAATCATTAGAACATGGACCAGCCGGCATTTGGGCCCATTTGTTCCCAATACTTCAAAAATATTCCAGCAAAAATATACGAAAATTGCACTTTCTTAGCGACAGTCCCAGTAGTCAGTATCGGAACAAAAAAATGTACTCATTTTTGGCAAATCGCGTTCAAGAACATTTTCCTGGTGTAGAGATGGTTACTTGGAATTACCATGAAGCCGGACATGGTAAGTTTTTGTGTCCTGAAAGATAATTGTCCTTCTGTAACATTTTTTGAGATTTCGGTTTCTGATATCGAAAAATTTGCTACAATTATCAACGAAAGCAGAATTTTACCATTTAGGGGCACCATGAGAGTCCATCAAGTGACAAGCCTGGTTCATACAAATACAGTTACGTTTAGAAAACTGTCTTGTTTTCAGTGCGATGAAATTTGTCAACATTATATAGGGTTGCTAAATTACCGAAAAGATCAAGATGGATGGTCCACTGATGATGAAGAAGTCGTTATTAGAAATTCAAACAATTTGACAAAGCTCACTATCGAGGACGTATATGGTAGTAATTCCTCGGACGAAAACCTTCCACTATCTAAATATAAATTAAATAGTTTAAAGTTTGATGCGACATCAATTACACAAGGGACACATGTGCTTGTTAAATTATTGTCAGAGTCCAAACGTATTTACCGTTTTGTGGTGGTTTGCGATGCTTCATTTGATCGTGTTAAATTAGGGGATATTATTGAAATTTTACCAGCACCAACTCCTATTATAAGAGGAAAAAGTACATTTTATACTTTTCCTAAATGCATAGATTTTAAAAAAAATCTGTTAATATACAGTATTAATTTAGTTTAAAAGTATTATGTTATTTTATTTTAAAGTGTTACAGGATTTTGATTTTGCGTGCATTTGTACGTATTTTTTTGCTATTATGAATATAACATTTATTTTTCTAATATTTTAGTACATTAGGTTTGTAGTAAGTTTGTTTAATAAAATGTTTATTATTAATGTTTCTACCTCTCAGTAAAACAAATTGTGGTTTACAGTAAAATTACTTGTGAAACATTTTTTTGTCATTTCCGTGCCAAGCTGTCAGTCCCGTGCTTTCCTGTTTTTGAAAATTCTATTCAAATGCAAATTACTTTGTCGGTTATCATTAGAATATAGAATCTGCTATCCACATTGCATCGTTTAGAGGTAACTTTAAGTCAAAATATACATTTTTTTAAAAATCCATAAAACACTTCAAAATTATTCACTTTCTGTGTATTGATCCACACACACACATATATATATATATATATATATATATATATATATATATTTTTTGTAGGGATTAGGAATGCATATCTGAGCACGCCTGGAGCATTGTTGTTCGATCGCTCCAGGGAGTATGGGACTCCGGCAACAAAACCGACCCACTAAATCCTTCCCCTACACTCCTCTACTGCAGCAATGCTGGAACCACCCTGAAGTATTACTTCAACATTTCTGCTTCGTCACTTGTTCTTTTATCTTTATCTCAATGTCTTACTGTCATCCTTCTTTTGTCCTATAATTATTTTTGCCATATTAGCTACGGCTGTCCACGCTGTCTGGTTACTAAGCATGTGTTAGTCATTCCCCTATTACTACTTCGGCAGTTCTGCGTTCTGCCTCCCAACGTGGGCAGTTAAAGAACGTATGATTAACGTTGTCCACTCCGCTACAGTAACGGCAATTTGGCGTGTCGCTTACCTTAACTTTGTGGAAGTACTGTTCGAAACAACCATGTCCCGATAGCACTTGTGTGAGGTTGTAGTTTAAGTCTCCGTAATTTCTTCTAAACCACGGTGCTATGTATAGTATCAGTTTTTTCGTCCACTGTCCTTTGTTGTTCAGTGCGTTCCATCTTGCTTGCCATTTGTTCAGCGTGATTTCTCGTTCTGCTGCCCTAATACCTCTGTCCTTTCCATACCCCCGCGTTCTTTCCTGTGGTTGTATTTTGATCGGGATTATGTCCGCCAGCACCAGTATGGCCTCTGTAGATACAGTATGGAATGCACTGCATATTCGTATAGCAAGTTTCCTTTGCACTTTCTGAAACATCGTTCTATACCTTTTCTGATTAAGAACTTCATGCCATGTAGGTTCTGCATAGAGCATAATTGAGTGTGTTACTGCACTCAGTAGTTTACGACTTCTCGCAGGTGGGCCTCCGGAATTTGGCATTAGTCGGCGTAAAGCCATAGCGGACCTCTCTGCCTTTTTACAGGTGTTGAGAATATGTTGCTTCATTTTTGCTCCTCTGTCAAAGAATATACCTAGATATTTAATTTCCTGCGCCGTGCTGATTTCCATGTCTTGTACCTCGATGGTTACTCGTCTTACTTCCTTCCTATCCGCTAATAACACTGCTTCCGCTTTTTCTGGTGCAATCTGCAGTTTCTTTTTTCTCATCCACCCTCCAATTCTTTCTACAGCAATGTTAGCAGCCGCTTCTATAATTTGTTCAGTCTTGCCAGTTACTACTACTGGTAAGTCATCAGCGTAGCCGACAACGTTTTGCGGCATCTCAAGTCGCAACACATCATCGTAGTAGATATTCCAAAGGAGTGGACCTACTACCGAGCCCTGCGGTACCCCACATGTTACTTCCAATGAATATTTATCACCTATTAACAACTTTCTGACAGATAGCTAGTAACCATTCGCATCATATAAGATGATATGTTCCTTTTCCTTAGAGCCTCTGCTATTCCCTCCCATGGTGCAGAATTAAAAGCATTTTTTACGTCTATTGTTATTAGTAAACAAAGCTTCCTATTTTGCCATGCATAGTCCTTTGCCTTATTTACTTCTTCAATAACCCTTGCCATAGCATCGACTGTGGATTTACTCTTCATGAACCCGTATTGTGTACTGGCAAGTCTTTCACTTCTTTCTATTTCCTCAGTTAGCCTACCCTTCGGCAGATGCTCTAGCATCTTGCCCATACAATCAAGTAAACATAGAGGCCTATATGTCATGCTATTTTGTGTTGGTTTACGTGGCTTTTCCAATAAGACTAGTCTAGCAGTTTTCCAAATTCTAGGGAATTCCCCTTTCTCTAGCTGTCAATTCATAATACTCAGGCATTCGTCAGGTGCATTATTTACTACACCTCGTATTATCTCAGGAGGGATATTGTCAGGACCTGGTGCTTTCTTTGGTTTTATCTTGGCGGCTGCTACTATGAGCTCTTCCTTGGTAAAAAAAGGTATGTCGCGGATGTCAACTTCAATGTGGCTCCAGCTTATTTTCCTGTGTTGCGGGAATAATCTTCTAGCCTCATATATCTGGGTTTGATCTGATAGTTGAGATGGTGGTCTCAGATAAAACTTTTTAGTGACTATTTTATAGCCTATGCCCCAAATATCATTTTGAACTTCCTCTACACACTGCTTCGCCTTTTGTATAGCTTTTTTTAAACAGTTTCTTTTGTTCTTGTATTGGTTATTTGCTATGTGTTTTTCTGCTTCCGTTGTCTGTGCTGTTTTGTTAATACGTGTCATGAGCCTTTTTGCAACGAAACGCTCTCTTCTGACTTCAGCAATTTGTGGCGTCCACCAGTATACAGGCCTCCGATTACCATTTACCATTCTTTTTGAATGTCTGGTCGCAGATCCCAATCACTAGGTGTGTCATTTTTTGGGATGTTAAAGTGACTTTATCTGTACCTCTTAAACTTTGTTTTAGCTTCTTTATGAAATCTTCAATCTTTGATTTTTCAATTTTCCATCCTCCCTGCAACACTTTCTTCTGCGTTTCTGCCTTTGGTTGGTTATCTATTAACTCAAAAAATATGTAGTTATGATCTGTTAGATTTTCCTCTTTAGATACTTTCCAGTTAACTATTCCCTTAGCTACTTTACTTGAGGCGAAAGTTATGTCTATGTTCGATGTACCCCACGAAAGGTGAGAGTATTACCGGTGTTAAGCACCACTAAGCCCAGTTCCGAGGCCCACTCCATAAGTATTTCTCCTCTGCGGTTATTCACAGGAGACCCCCCACACCATGGCTTTAGAATTAAAATCACCACATATTAGGCATCTTTTCTTCCTGTGTCCTATACTTTCCTTAAGCTTATGCAGATAGAGATTAAAGCTTTCTGTTGCTACATTGGGTGATATATAAATATCGCTAGTTCTGAGCTTTCTATCCACGCATAGCCATTGCCACGCCCACTCGTGAACAGTTCGCTTGTTGTGTTCATTATTGCAGCATCCAAGTTATCATCTACGTACCATCCAGTATTTTTTGCTAGGGTTTTATTGAGTTCACTTATCAAGACTGTCTATTTTGTTTGTAATTACAGTTTGTATCAATAGGTCATGTGCCGGGCGTCTGAGACTAAGGTTTACTTGGAGTATTTTCATTATTGTTTGCTAAACGATTTTTTCCGGTCCGCTTGCCCTCTGTACCGCATTTCGGTATAAAGGACAACGCATTGACAGCGGCTTATGGCCATCCACATTGCATACAAGGCATCGTGCATTTTCTGTACATTCCTTTTGTTTGTAGCTTTTTTTTCCATATTGTATACAAAGCTGAGACCTATCAGGTCCACTACATTTCTTTGCTGTGTGTCCAGTAGCCCAGCAGCGGTAGCACGATTCTATCTTGATTCTTTCCCGCACTCTACAGTTTACCAAGCCTATCTTAATTCGACCCTTATGCATTAGTCTTTCGCCAACTTCTTGACTGGCAAGCACTGTTGCAACTTGTGTTTCTCCATACCCCGGCCGAACGCTACTAACTTTAAAAGATCCACCACTTTTCTCCCCACCTGTAATAGATCGGAAAGCATCTTCTTTTTCCTCTTTAGTCGTGACCCCATCTATGTTTTTTTACATGCAATACCATACTTGACCCGGGACCACCAAGTGTCTTTATTTTTGCACCATCATTTATGCCTTCTAGTGCTTTCGCTATACATTTTGCTCCACCATTTTCTCCGTCCATCTGCAGCAGCAAGTCTCCAGATCTAGTTTTCCTGGCAGTTTTAAATTTGCCCCTAGATCACTGTCTGGTAGCTCTTTCTTAACAACTTTCAGTAGTTCTGCGTATGACCTGGTTCCAGTCTCAATGATAATCGCTTCAGTTTGTGCCTGGGCTGCATGCTTTCGTTTTACCAGCATGCGGACCTGGAAGGCGATACTTTGATTTCACTGTTTCTTAAAGCACACTCTAGGACTTTACGACATAACATCGGGTTCCATTCTTTCTGTGACACTAAATTTAGTTGATTTTTACCTTTTTGTTTGGCTGTTGCGGCCATTTTTATTGCAGAGGTGTACAATTCAAACAACCCGTCGTCTTCTTGTTTTCCTTCATCTATTCCAACTATGAAAGTACACATATCTACCTTTTAGTTTTCTACTTCTTCCGATTCCACCTTATTGCTGCTTAATATACAGGGTGGCCCATCGAAAACGTACCGCAAGGCATAACGGCCAGGGTAATTTTTTTTCAAAAAATCCAAAAACACGTCAATTTTGTTTGTGAGGGGGACAACTTTTGCCCTTAAAATGATCGCAAAATTTTCAACCCTCTAAGCGGGGGTGTCATCCCCCAAACTTTTTCAAATGGGAAGAGGGGTCAAGTGGTACCGCAATGAAAAGGGCTTTCTATTCTCTATACATTCCCGCTTTGGTTTTGAAAATCGGTCAAGTCATTTAGAAAATATGAAGGATTGAAATTTGAAAAATACATTTTTCAAAAAACGCATAAATTGAATTAAATAAAAAAAAACTTACCGTATTAATGAAGCAAATGCTGAAAATGTTGCCCGTCGACCTCCATACAGTAATACAAATTAGCTTCAAATCGTTCTCGAACATTCTGAAGAACTTGAGGGGTCACTTCGCGACAAACGTCAATAATTCGTGTTCGCAGATCTTCTAATGAGGCAAGTGGAGTGCTATACACTTTACTTTTTATGTGTCCCCATAGAAAAAAGTCTAAAGGAGTCAAGTCGGGTGACCGGGGAGGCCACTCAATGGCACCCCTTCGTCCTATCCACCGCCCGGGAAAGTTAGTGTTTAAATAATTACGCACATTTTGAGAGTAATGTGGAGGTGCACCGTCTTGTTGAAATATCAGTTCCGCTTCAACGTATCCAGGATTATTTTCGATGATGTCAGTTAGGGCTGGGTCGATGGTATTTTCCAGTAAATCTAAGTACATATCACCTGTTAGAGTTCCAGGAAGAAAAAAAGAACCCACAATAGAATTTCCAAAAATACCAGCCCACACGTTCAATTTCTGAGGATGTTGTGTGTGCACCTCGTGAAATACCCTGGGGTTGTTCTCAGCCCAGTACCGACAGTTATGCCGATTAACTACACCGTTCAAAAAGAAAGTGCACTCATCCGAAAAACACACATTGAATAGAAAATTATTATTATTGGCCACTCGTTCACTAATAGTTTCACAAAATTGCAAGCGGCGATCAAAATCGTCTTCGTTGAGTTCTTGTACCAACTGAATTTTATACGGGTGGAAATGGTGTTTTTTCAATATTCTATGGACACTTGTACGATTCACGCCGGTCTCATTGGCTAATTTTCTTGTACTCAGCGTACTATCCATGGCAACTTGGCCCAATACAAAGACCTCCATAGCTTCATTTACTACAGGATTTTCCATCTGCCTCTTTTTATTCATAAGGGATCCAGTTTCGCGAAATTTTGCTACTAACTCGCGAACAATTTTGCCGGAAAGGTGTTTTTCAGGATGTCGTTCATTAAATATCTGCGCAACCCGATTGCCACATTCATTATTTTTAAAATAAAGTTCGATTATTTCCACTTTTTCTGCAAGTGAGTACACCATAATTATTGATAAAAAATTTAATGATATTGAGAAATTTAAACGCACAAGTTACAGAACAGCTATCTAGCAACTACCGCACCTGATCGTTGTGGCATGTCAAATCACTAAAATCAGCAGTAAACATCTAAAATAACAGGACAAAAATAGCGAATTGGTCGAAGGAATTTATCCTTATCATTTACTCTGATAATTTGTAAATAAACATTTTAAATTTCAATCCTTCATATTTTCTAAATGACTTGACCGATTTTCAGTGGCGGCTCGTGGTGTTTAGGCTAGGGTAGGCGACAACCACAATAATTTCAAGAATAATGACGTTATAAGAAAACGTTAAGCCGCGTACACACTTAGCTGACAACTAAGTTTTATAAATTAAATTTATCCGCCTATCTTTTAAAAGGGCGAATTTACTTATTATGACACCCGTAAAGTTATCAGCCTTCTGTAAGGAGCAGAACAACTCTTTTTCTATTGAAATTAGCGCAAGTGACGATAAACGTTCATTTTTTATTGTATTGCGAGAATACGTTTTTATTCGCTTTAAACAAGAGAAATGTCTTTCCACTGAGGTACTTGTAATAGGTATGGTAGCAATTAATGCAAAAAGTTTGTAACTTTCAGGAAATATTTCTTGAAGTTCATTTTTTACGAAATGTTTTAAAATTGCCTCGACGCTAAGCAATGCAAATTGTTCATCGAGATATATTACACTAAGCTCATTAATTAATTTTGGTTTGTCAAAGAAATTTTTATAAAAGTTGGTCACATTCGTCACAAATTCAAGCGGAAAATTTTTGCTATATTCTTCAAATTTTGAGGAACCCGCTAAAGAAAAATATAATAACTGAGACATATCTGCAAACCTAACTTCTATTTGAGTCACAATATTGTCAATTATCTCATAAAATAAAATGCGTAAAGAACTTTGCTCATCGCCTTTAATGGTGTCCGATAACTTAATTCTTTTTGACAATTGCCCTGAGTCCCTATTATTAAAAATCCTTGTTTGGGCTTGTTCAAATATTGTATTAAACATTGTCTCATTTCTCAATAACTTGATACGATCTCTTGCCATAAATATTTGCTTTTTACAATAGGTGATGTCCAATGATTTTTTCTGTAGAATGTTGAAAAGGGGGTCAGTTATGTCAAAAATATGTTTATACACAGCGGTAAGAAACGAAAATTCTAAATCGTTCATAAATTTAAGATATCCCTTGGCCCCGTTTATTGACTCAGCCGATGATGATTGGTCGTCAATAATTTTAGAAAAAACTAATTTTAGGCCTTCCCATTCAGAGTGCAAGATTTGAATGATTTTAGAACGGGAAGCCCACCTGGTGTCTGAACTGGAAGAAATCCTCTTTCCTATCGTCGAATCTAAAGTAAATGTCCGTTTTGCAGACTGATGAAAAAATCCGGGAATCGAGGACGCACTTGCGAAAAAAATTCGGCAATTTTTTATATTTTTTGAACCAGTTTGTAAAACCAAATTCAATCTGTGCGCACTACAATGCGTAAACAAAGCAAAAGGAGCATCATCTTTAACTTTTTTTTGCAAACCATTCAATGAACCTGCCATCACACTAGCACCATCGTAGCATTGCCCAACTAATTTTGTTTTATAATCGAAATTGCCTATGACTGTAACAATTAATCCATACATTGCGTCCGCTGTTCTGTCTTCGCTAACGTCATGAAAACCCAAGAAACTTTCTTTGATTTCACCGTATTTATTAACGTACCGAATTGAAATCGCACATTGGGACTTCTCAGAAATATCCGTAGTATCGTCAGCTTGCACTGCAAAAAACAACGACTCTTTTATCTCCCTATGAATTGTATCTGCAAGGTAATCGGAAATACAGGATATCAAATCATTCTGGATAGTTTTTGATAAACCAGAAAAAATATTTCCAATTTTTTTTAAATGTTGTTGTATTTCGTTATCACGTTTAATTAACAGATTAAAAGTTTCCCGAAAATTTCCCGCACTAACGGAATCGCTTTTTTCATTATGGCCTCTGAAAGATAATTCTTGCTTTGCTAGGTGACACGTAACATCGACCAAATAGCTCATTAGAAGTCTGTTTTTTCTCACCTCCTCATTATAAAAACCAAAGCGGGAATGTATAGAGAATAGAAAGCCCTTTTCATTGCTGTACCACTTGACCCCTCTTCCAATTTGAAAAAGTTTGGGGGATGACACTCCCGCTTAGAGGTTTGAAAATTTTGCGATCATTTTAAGGGCAAAAATTGTCCCCCTCACAAACAAAATTGACGTGTTTTTGGATTTTTTGAAAAAAAAATTACCCTGGCCGTTATGCTTTGCGGTACGTTTTCGATGGGCCACCCTGTATAGGTAATTTTTTGTGTTTCGGGCTTATTTGCCATAACTAAATTTTGTATTTCTGGGGTCTGTTCTGAGGCTTTCCGCACACCTTGGAATTTGCTGCTGTTTTTAGATCCATAAGTACTACTAGGTTTTCTTCTCTTACAACCGTCTGGAGAGTGGACTTCTTAATTTCTGCTTGTTTGTATGCGTGTTCCTCCCAATCGTGATTTATCAGCTGTACTGTTGCTTCCCTGTCTAGGCCCGACATAATAATTTCATCAATTTCATTTGCAGTTAGTTCGTTAGTATCAGCTGTCTGCGTGGATGCATCGGTCATTTGTGGTTTGCCTATGTTTGGCATGAGTAGCATGTCGTTGGATTGCGTAACTATATCCGCAGTTTTTTGTGCATTTGTGTTTGATTCACACTCCATTGATTCCATATACCCTCTAAGCTGATTTTGAATTTCGTAGCCGAGTAGTTGTTCTTCCAGTCTGAGCAATTTTCCAGATATCTCTCTTATTTCCTTCTTGGTGTTTGTACTTTCATTAGCAGTTCGAGATAATGCTTTTGTCTCCTGGCCTATTTTATCAATAATGTTTAAAATGGTTTCTCCCACATTTTTGGATTCCTTCCCTTTCGGTTTATTTTCTGAAAAGGATTTATTCAGGATCTCTAGTCTCTTCCGTTTCGGTTTTTGTAGCAACAAAGTTGGTGAAGTTTATTGAAAATTTAGCGGACTAAGGTCTGTGAGAGACATCGTTCTCTGCTTTATTGGCGTTCTTATAAGTGAACTTTTCTTCTCAACGAGATTGGGCTCTTTTCCAGTAACATCCAGTAGCCCCATCTTTTTTATCTCTGATTTAGGCCTTTCTAGGTTGATTTCTTGTCAGGTACGGAGTCCGTTTTTCTATCACTTTCCATCGTCCTATCGCTCACTTTTTCTGGTATTTTGACAGGAGACCTCGCTATAGAGTCCCTACGTGCAAATGGATTTATAACTTCATCACTATTAAGACCAGTAAGATTTATAACTGCATCGACCTGTCCTTCCACCATTGCAGCTACGTCCTTTGGGCAGTTGGTGCCCCCCCCAGAGTCCGAGAGGCAGCCAGGGTGGGATTCTGGGCCGTCTGCCCTACCCACCTGGGGTACACTACTGTTACCTTCTGCCATATTTGGTTTTTATGGGTGCCCTTCCCATGCATTTTATCCCTACTGCCAGGTCCTTATTCAGCCGCTCCTAACATGGAGTCCGTCGTGTCCTATGCTGGTACCCTCCATATCTGGAGAGATTTCACCTATCCGCCGCCTGGGGAGCCGCCCGGTATGGCACAAGCAACCCACTCGGGGTATATGTATGTATGTATGTATGTATATATATATATATATATATATATATATATATATATATATATACAAAACGGTATACATTGGCATCTTCCCATATAAAATTTGCGTTAAAAGTGGCATCCGGGTCAAGGTGGCATTCATTATTCGGATGCCAACTTGAACCCACTGTCAAATTGTGTGTATGAGTAGTACTTGATGATATCTACTTAATAAACGTAAAATTAGCCGGATGCCAATTTTACCCTTATAGGGATATAAATAATCATCTTAGTTTGAGCTTATTCCGTAACGCACCACTATCATCGATGTTCTATATTCGAGGTAAAAATGTTGTCTCTCTTCGCGGTTGAAGCGGAATCCTATATACTGTAATTCAGATACAGAATTTGAATCCCGGCAACGGTTAACATGGCATCCGATATTGGCGACGACCCAGACGGCAAAAAAGGCATTTCTCGGAAAGTGATTATAATTTTTTGCGTATTGGCGCGTAGTTTGGTTAGTAATAAAAACAAGACCGCCTTTTAAGAACGTGTTCGGAGTTGTCAGTGAAAATGAGTTCCAGAAGTTTACGGATACTTCAAATGGCAATTAAACAGCCTAGCAAAAGTAAGTACTTCTCGGCATTGTATTAATTGTACGAATAAATATTATTAAAGTATTTTTTACATCTAATAATGTATGCTGAATGCTATTGTGTCTTCTTTTAAACTGGGTTGGATCAAAACCTCGTGTTGTAGGTGTTGGTTGGATACATGGGATATTTCAAGTCTGAAAAAGTTTGACGTAAACTAATACCTCCTTGGTAAACTGCTCACCACTTGGAGTGATCCATATTTATCAGTGATGATTGAAAATATCAGTGTCTGGTATGGAATACATATTTATTAGAGGTTTTAAAGACTAGCGGGTAGGTACAGGGTGGGCATTTTATTAGCGGCCTATACCTTTTCTCAGAAACTATCGACTTAGAAAAAAAATGTTAAGACAAAATTTCTTGGTTTTAAAGAAATGTTTTAAATATTTGAGTTTTATTAATACAGGGTGTCCGAAAAGTGCTGTACCGACTTCAAAACCCGAATTTTAAATGGAACACCCTGTATATTTTAACATTTTTAGGTTCCTTAAGACAAATAAAAGTAACTTTTATAAGAACTTCTTATTCAAATTTTGTGTCATTTAGACAGAAATTAAGGGTATGTAATTTTTTTTGCAAATGTATGTCCTCAGCAAACACCGTCTTATGCAGCTGATAGTTCAGATTATTTAATAAAATTTTAAGTTAAGAAGACTACCTTTTAACGATCTACGATAGCTAGGAGTTTAAAAATTATACATGGTGTTTTTTTTAATAAAGCTCTGTATTTGATATTTTTTCTGAAAGAGGCTTAAAATACCTACCCATTGATATATACATGTTCTATACCTAAATCAAATAAACTACTGGCCATAAATATTGCATCAAGAAAATTTTGTATCAAAGTTTAAAAATAGATATTTCTGTTTCAAAACGCAATATCGAGATGCGGTCTTCGGTGTTCGTTTGGTCGATCCGTTGGGTTTGCGCTTCTAATTGCACGACCGAATATGCTCGTCCCAAATAATACCTACAGGGCGTAAAATAAAACCCTTGCATTTTCCCAAAAGTTTGGTACCTCCTAAAATTGTCAAAAAATATTTAAAATTTTTTTGCTTATGATCAATTTGATCTCTGATAAAATACAAAAAAACGATTTTGGGCATATTTGATATTTTCGTTTCTCTGCAATATACAGGGTTTTTACGAAAATTTTGACATCTTCATACAAATGGAGCTTTATCTTAACAACCTGTATACAAAACAAAATTTTATTACCTGAGTTATGATCAGTAGTTATACCGTTAATGTTACCAATAATGGGTTTAGATACAGGGCGAATCAAAACTTAGCTAGAATTTACCAAACACGGATTTGATGTATTCTATAGATTATTTTTATTATTCGACTTTGAAATTATATCAGACGTAAGACGAGTACAATATACCTGTTATTATACCACTCTTGTGAACTATGTACCTTTCTGCCGAAACGGTTTTTTTATTTTTACTATAGCAAAATTTTATTACCTGAGTTATGATCAGTAGTTATACCGTTAATGTTACCAATAATGGGTTTAGATACAGGGCGAATCAAAACTTAGCTAGAACCAAACACGGATTTGATGTATTCTATAGATTATTTTTATTATTCGACTTTGAAATTATATCAGACGTAAGACGAGTACAATATACCTGTTATTATACCACTCTTGTGAACTATGTACCTTTCTGCCGAAACGGTTTTTCATTTTTACTCTAGCTATTTTATTAGTCTAGATACAGGGGTATTGGCTTTTAGTTGAAAAAGGGATATATCAATGCACCCTGAAAACCCAAAAATGAAAATTTAATTTAAGAAATGCAAGAAAAGACATTTTTATTTATTCGTAGTACCATGAGTTGATATAAAAAAATCTTTAAGAAAAAATTGAATTTTACTGAATCTACAGGGTGTTACAAATTTGAGTAAGTATATGCAATATGCATGGAGATCTGAAAAACCGTAAGAGATACAAAGTAGGTAAAAAGGTAAGCAAAGATGTGCAATATGGTGTTTAAAAGTATTCCGTTTACAAATTGATAAAATTCCCAACCACTTCGGAGATATTCGCATAAATATGATTTTTGCCGATTTCGTATTTATTTTTTCCTGCCTTTATTTCAATAGGCATTTAAAAATAAATTTTAGATTATTGAAATTTCATTTTTGCGGTTTTCAGGGTCCATTGATATATCCCGTTTTTCAACTAAAACGAATACCCCTGTATCTAGACTAATAAAATAGGTAGAGTAAAAATGAAAAAACCTTTTCGGCAAAAAGGTCCATAGTTCACAAAAGTTGTATAACACAAGGTATATTGTCGAATAATAAAAAAAATCTATAGAATACATCAAGTCAGTTTTGATACGCCCTGTATCTAAACCCATTATTGGTAACGTTAACGGTATAACTGCTGATTATAACTTAGGTAATAAAATTTCGTTTTGTATACAGGTTGTTAAGATAAAGCTCCATTTGTATGAAGATGTCCAAATTTTCGTAAAAACCCTGTATATTGCAGAGAAACGAAAATATCAAAAAATGCCCAAAATTATTTTTTGTATTTTATCAGAGATCAAATTGATCATAAGCAAAAAAATTTTCAATTTTTTTTGACAATTTTAGGAGGTACCAAACTTTTGTGAAAATGCAAGGGTTTTATTTTACGCCCTGTATGTATTATTTGAGGTACGCATATACGGTCGTGCAATTAGAAGCGCAAAACCAACAGATCGACCAAACGAACACCGAAAATCGCATCTCGATATTGAGTTTTGAAACTAAAATATCTATCTTTAAACTTTGATAAAAAAAATTCTTGATGCAATATTTATGGCCAGCAGTTTAGTTAACGAAATATCTAGAAATATATGGAAAGTTTCAGCTAATTAATGCTGTCTAGAATGTAAAGCCTTAAATCTATAAAGATAATTAAAAGAACCCTTCAAGGATTTTAATTTTGCAATATCCAAGTTTTTTAATTGAGTTATATGTGTATATACAGGTTGTCTCACTAAGGGTGGCTGGGTAGCTTTTCTCAGGCTATGGATGCTACAACCTCGCGAAAAAAAATTCGTTACTAAAGTCGCCAAGAGAAATTGCTGGAAAATATTTATGTTTATAAAACTACCTCAAGATGGCGTACTTGCAATAGTAAATAAAAAACAACTTTTTATTCGAAAATACCCAATATGAGGTAACATTTTGATAAGAGCAACAAAAATTCCAACTAAATCTGCGTCAGTTTTGTTTAAGGCGTTTTGTCATATTTCCGATAATAAGGGTGGGGGAAGATAATAAATAAATCAATCTTCAAAGTGCTCTGTCTCCTACATTTTTTATTTAATGTTATTCAAGTTGGTATTTGTTTGAAAGAGCATTAAATGCTCTTTTAATTGTTGTAATTTTTAGCGCTCGATAGTTGTTGGTACACCCAACTAGAGGGAGAGGGCGTTGTTTAAACAAAATTCAATTTTTAAAGATTTTCTCAAAAAAACCAAATGGAACGGTATGTTTTTAACACAGTTAGTTTATAGAGGAAAAAATTACCTATATTCTGGAGAAAACCGCGTTTTGATATCCCTCTTCATTTTTTAGTTATTGCAAAATAACCTGTTTTCCCACTAATAAAAAATAATATTAGCTTTTAATCATAATAACAAAATGTTATTATTCTTTGACAAAGTATTCTTTATTACAACAAAGCAAATAATACTTATTATAGTATATTTTGCCTCACTTTATACAGACTTGGGAGTGGTCCAGATTTGGGCCAGTCCCAAGCCTGTAAAAACTTAGGTAAAGCAAAAACTACTATAAGGATTATTTGCTTTGAAGTTGTTATAAAGAATACTTTGTCACAGAATAATAACATTTTATTATTATTTTGTGGAATTATTATTAGATCACAAAAAAAATATTTTCGATAAGGACTAATTGAAACTATATAAAAAAAACGTGTTTTTTATTTTACGGTTGTTGTTGCGCCCCCTAGCGACATACTTACAAAGTCGAAAATAATTTCCAGCTTTTTTAATTTTTGGCGATTTACTTATTAGATTTTTTCCCCGATAACTTAAGGCAAATACTTTCTGAGATATGGCCGAGAGCCACCCTTAGCTAAATCCCCCATATATATACATATATGAACCAATTAACTTGGATATTGCAGAATTAAAAATCCATGAAGCGTTCTTAAGGCTTTACATTATAGGCAGTATTAATTAGTTGTAAATTTTCATATGTTTCTTGATATTTCGTTAACTATTAGATTAATGTATAGGACATGTATATATCAATGGATAGGTATTTTGAGCCTCTTTCAGAAAAAAATAGCAAAATGTAGGGTGATCCATTTAAATAAACTTGGATATTGCGAATTGAAACTTTTAAAAAATGTTCAATGATCTGAGACACCCTGGATAAATTTGAAACTCCTAGTCACCGTAGACCGTTAGGAGATGGTCTTCTTAACTTGTGGTTAAAATTTCATAAAATAATCTGAACCAACAGCTGCACAGGACGCTGTTTGCTGAGGACATACATTTGCTAAAAAAAATACATAACCTTAACTTCTGCCTAAACGACACAAAATTCGAATAAACAGTTATTATAAAAGCTACCTTTATTTCTATCAAGGAATCTAAAAATGTAAAAATATACGGGATGTTCCATTTAAAATTCTGGTTTTGAAGTCGGTACAGCACTTTTCGGACACCCTGTATTAATAAAACTCAAATAATTTAAAACATTGTTTAAAACCAAGGAACTTTTATCTTAATTTTTTTTTCTAAAGCCGATAGTTTCTAAGAAAAGGTATAGGCCGCTAATAAAATGCCCACCCTGTACAGTTACAATATCTACACAGTACAGGTCTCGGTACATTACAAAATGGATTTTTTTTGAAGATTGATTAAAAACGTTTATATTTTGTACCTCTGATTACAGCAGCCGATTCAATATATTATTTCTACACTATATGGGCCATATAACAGAGGTAGGGTAATTGCAAAAATTTTGATGATATAGAATCTCTAAAACAAATAGCAAAAATATTTTATGGTAGGAGTGTGTGTAAACAAAATTAAGACGCACGACAACTTTTCAAGTGCAAACACTTTCAAATTTGGAAGGAAATTGTCAAAAATCTAGGTCATTAGCTCGTAGGGTGTAAATTTTGGATTATTTAGCTTTTTTGGATATACATTTTTTTTCTATACAAAAATAAACATATTATTTAACTTATATCTTTTTGTACAATAAATAATTTTTTCGACTATGCAAGGTAGTTCTAGAAGAAAGAGGCCGCTTTCTGAAAGCTAAAAAAATGATTCTGAAAATCATTTAGTATCTTTTAAAGACAGTGAAACATGTCAAACTTCTTTTATGATTTTTCACATGAAAACATTTTTTTATGTTTCATTACTCGGGGTAGCGGATATATTAACCAGTCCCTTAACATGAAAAAAAAACTTCAAAAGCTGTATTTTTTATTTAACAGCAGTTATAAAATAAAAGCTAAACTCTTCTAATGTATTTAATCTTTTTGTATATAAAATATGTTTTACTCTCGGTTTTACTATACAGGGAAGCCTAAAGGAATAAACGAGCCTTTTACTAATAGAAATATCTCATATTTTTGTAGATCTTTGCCAGGTTCTCGAAAAACATATTCACTCATTTTTCCATTAGTGTGTCGCACAGTGATGTCGATTCCGTTCGGATTAAAAGCGACCAAAATTCGATTATTATTGAATATATAGTTTTAGAATTTTTTGCTTGGATTGAAAAAATTAGTATAAAAATGTATATTTTAACATATTTTTATTCTTTATATCCATTATACAGAGGGTACAAAAAATATTATAACGTCGAATATTTTATTTTCTAGCTTTCATTAATAGTCTAAGGGGTTGCTGAAAGTCTTAAAGATTATCCCCCGGTTGCACAAAACTTAATTGCTGTTTAGAATGTTTAATCAAGATTTCAGATTTGACACGTTTCTTACAGAAGTCTAGGAGCCCGCTGTCAAATTTGACATTCCTTTAAACATTCTAAACTTTAATTGAGCTTTGTGAAATCGGCCGATAGAATAAAATATTGGACCAAAATTTTACATGACTTAAACAGGGCTTACCAAAAAGTTCGCACTAAGTGATTTATGAAAAATTTAGCTAGGGCAATCGTCTCTACTTGTCTATACACTAAACATTTGACAAATGGACTTTGTCACGTGACATTATTTTTTTAACAGTGCCAAAATTGAGGTTTCAATTTGTTAGTTTGTGAAAAAACTTGTTTTTAATAAAATTGTATGCCATTATACAAATTTTCGGATCAAATAAAAAAAAAGGATTTGTGAATTTTTCTAAACGTAACTAAACTAAAATGGTTCATATTCAAAACAAATATAAAATAACTGTAAAAACAATCTAAATTAAAAATAAGATTAGACTTATCCTTAATTTTATTATTTTCGGCTTAGATAAGTGAATCATTTTGCTGCAAAGTTTACTTAATGTCTTAAAAAAAAATAAAAACTCTAATTGCCACTATTAGTTTTATTATATCAAAAACTATTGTAACTATTAAAGGAAAATAAAAAATCAGTCATATTTTATTAGTTACATAAAAAAGGAAGCAAATTTAGATTAATTTTTTTTGTTATTATTAATTTAAGAGTGGGGTTTTTCACTGGCTGGCAAAAAACCCATTTCATGACATAAACGGATTTTAAATTTTAACGACTTTATTTAGAATGTTTTAAAGTGTTGTGACGTAGTTTCTAGTTTTAGTATTTTAAAATTGTAAATGTAGCAAATTTTTTTATCATTATAAAGTTGCTTATACATAGTGTTATATTTTAGCTGCTTTGTAACTAAACAAATCTTGACTTATGTAAGCCAACTCGTGTTAGCATGAAATAAATATCTATCTATCTATCTATCTATTATTTTCGCAAAAAATAAATATTTTTTTTATCTAAGAACAATTGTAGAACATGGAGGTAATATAAGAATTTAAATTTATGGTTTTGTGTTCCACATTTAGGGGCATTTTTGACACATAATTCGAACAATTCGATAATCCGAACAATTTGATAATCCAAACTACCCTCGGTCCCAGTTAGTTCGGATTATCGACGCTCTACTGTACATAGGTTAGGTTAGGTTGATGCTATGTCACAAAATGCCAGCTTTTACAAAAAATTACTTTCCGTCATTTTATTTGGAATAAACTTGTGTAAAACTTTTGTATTAAAGCTTTTTCTCTAACGTTATTCATTATGGAGTTAGGAGTGATTTAAACATTTGATAAAATTTAATTTTTTCAAATAGCTGTGACCGCTGTTTTAGTTTGGAAAACCAATATAGTTTCTAAAAAACTTACAAAATTGCAAATGTTTGCTAATTTAAATTTTTTTCGGTCTTGTTATTGCTTGTTCTCTAAAATAGCCCCCTTTTTAGATGTCTCTTTTTGTGGGTTTTAAATATTTTTTTGATATTTCAGCGAAATCGCATCTGATGATTAGGACCATTTGGGAATCCAAATGGTAGATATATTTTGGATTTTCAATTAAAACATCTGGTTTACCGGTTCTTGACAGCTTTTTGTTCGAACGGTATCACTGTGTGTCGGTCTAAATGTAACATAATTAAAAAACTACTTATCGAATGGACTTCAAAATTGGCCCAAAATTTAAGTGGAATATAGTGCGAATCTGGTATGTAATAGCTAAACAAAATGGTGGCCTAATGAAATGTTTAACAATTCGGTATGAAAAAACTACTTAACCTAACTGACTTTAAATTTGGCACAAAAGTCAAGTGTTAAACAGGGATAAACTAGTAATTTTTAAGTGCGAATCCTATATTGTGGCAAAACAAAATAGTGGCCTAATGTTTAATGTTCTGTAAAATTTCTAACAATTCCTGTAATAAATCTGTTTATGGAAGAAAATAATAAAGGGCATAATTTGTTTTATACATACTAAGTAAATTAAGTAAAATAGTTATAGTAATAGTAACAACAATTTTATTTATAATAATATATAACCTAAAACTGAAAAAATTGCGGTTTAGAGAGTTGTATAAAGGTATTATAAATTAATTATACGCATATATTATAGTCTACGAATTTTAAGTAGTTGATTATTGTACGAGGGAACTTGTGAGTAAATGCGAATTTACCCCGATTTCTGTTATATCTCTAGCGTGTTATTTTTTATAGAAACTAGTAGAATAAGGGCAATTTTATTTTTGCACATAATAGAAATGTTATCCTTTATATAGGCTTAGGTAGGTAAGGGCCATTCCTTAAAAAAATAATTTACATTCTTGTATTGCATTTAAAAATGTTTTTCCACTACACAGTGTGAACTTAATGGTATACAACAGCTTTTTAAAAACAAACGTATTATTTTATTTCAGAAACTATTAGAAGTTTTAGAAAACGTCCTGAGTTTTAGAAAATCATTTAATATGTAATTACTATATTTGCCAAAATACATATAACTGAGTTCTTGAGCGAATACGCATGATCTATGATCAATGAATCTATGATCAAAGTATGCGAAAAAAATTATAATGGTGAATTTTATGTATGGCGTAAAGCAGACCATAAGAACCTTCTAACCAGTATAACTCTGAGTTTCAGCATAGCTAATAGTAAGTTAGGATTATGGTTTTTTTGAGATAATTAGCACAAAAAAATCTACATTTCAGGTTTATGAGATTCTAAAATATGTTTCTCAATTCTACCAGTCTATTTGTCTGTTCTCGGCATGACTTCAGCCCCGACGTGAGGGGGGGGGGACCGGGGTAATTTCCCCCGGGCCCGATATATATATATATATTGTTTTTTTGAATTCTAGTTTGATAATACCAAATAACAACAAACCATGTTAATCCTTTTCATTCTGTCAGCAAGCATAACGGTGGGGAACGTAAGAGCAAATACCCAAAACATTATCGTTAGTTGTTTTCAGAAAATTTATTTACGGGCCTGCATGACTATACCGATTTTGTCACTAACTTTAAATTCTGAATATTAATAAACTGTAATATAGGAATAAACTGGTAAAATTCTTAAGTGAATCCAATATGTCACACCTTAAATTCGGCCAGCCTATTTAAATGTTTAAAAAATCAGATACTTTCCGCTGATTATTTTAAAACACAGCCTAATTTAGTTCCGCACGTAATTACGTATATAGTAATATTTATGAGGCATCTAAGAAATCGTTTGCATTACGCGACTATTAGCTACTATTTCTGTTTTAAAAAATAAAAAGCCTAAAAATGAAATATTTCATCATGGTATAAGTAATACAATAATTCAAATATAAAACCGCTTAATTAATCAAAGAGGCTATAATAGAATCCAAATGGCTGAATAAAAGACGTATGGATGATTAAAATATTATAAAATATTTAATATTATGGTAGAAGTAAGTGGAAAATGCCTTTCAGATGTATGATATACTTATTATTGTATGATATACATATCTATTAGTTAGGTGTATTTGCCAAATGATAAAACAGTGTTTCATTTACCAAATGACTATGAAACAAAAAGTTGTATATTATACCATATCTATTTTTATACACGTAAGTATGTGACGAAATTTATCAGAAGGGTGCATTTTGTTCATCGTATCGGCCTGTCGGGTGAAGTTTTTAAGACATAATTTTTACTTTGATTTCACCTGTATTAGTTTTGATAGATTCCATTTTCGGTATATTAATTATTCTTCATTAATAAAATGCGATAAATTTAAAATTTTAAATAATGACTAAATACAATAATATATTAATCATTAATATATAAAAAAACTCGACATCTTAGATCCAGATTCTTAGAAGATGTCCTAACCAAGCGAAGAAATTTTCATAGATATTTATTAATGAATGTACCTAAAACCTTAATTTTTAAGTTTAGTCCTAAAACATTTACTTGAAAAAAAAAGAAATTTGTTTCATTTCAGTCTTAAAAAAAAGAAGAAATTTTTAATTTTTTAAATTTTTATCCTAAAACGATATTAGTATTAGTTTTACAAAGTGCATTCAGATTATTTGTTGCGTTTAGAATAAAAAACAGATTTATTTTTGGCCTTTTTGCAACATAAAAAGATCTAATTTTAAATTAATTGAAATACATTTTTGAGTAAATTACATATCTCAACATGTGGACTAATCTGCCCATGGAATGTTTTGATATATAATATAAAAGCGTTTATTCAAGCAACAGTAAGTGTTTTTTATTATTATTAGTATTACTCAGCTGGTAAGTAATATATTTCACAGTCATCACTGAATATATGACACTGCACATTTCGATTATTTGTTTATAAATCGATTAATCAGTATATTTCGGGGATTGTATTTTTTTCCATTTTGTTTCACAGTCAAATCTAAGCGTTCGGGTTTTTTTGTTTTTTACTAAACTAAGGGCAATAAAAATGTTACTTTTAATAATATCTCAAATAATTCAACAGTTTGTTGTTTAAGCATCTAACGAAGTTTCGATTAACCGACTTTTTTTACTTTAAAAAAGAGCTGTAAATTGAGCTATGCTTTAGTTCTCACTATACACAAAAAGTTTAATCGAATTATATTTTTATTTAGCCTCAATTTAATTTAAAAATTAATTTTTTTCTAGTAGTTTTTTAACCAGTACTCTCTACTAAGAATATGAAAAAAATAGCCTAGAATGTTCTTTTTGTTTTACTGTAAATGAAATTGTTTTAATTTTATTTGCTTAATCTTTATAAGGATTTTTTGCATAATTAGCCAAATAACCTAAGGTGCAGTTTTTTGAATAAATCCCTTATCTATGATGTATGTATGTATGTATGTATGTGTTTATAACGCAAGTAAATCAAGTTGGTCGATACAAAATAGTACGGACTAATTGCAAAAACCTTCATCATTGAAATATTAAGAATTATTAATAATACAGAATTATTTCTATACTTCAGATTCTTTTTTTTTGGATACCACCAAAGAAGTATCAGGTACTCAGATAATCAAGCGGGTGAGAAGAAATTTGATCCGATACCGAAGATTATATATGATATATATCCGATATTTTCAAAAAAATTTAATTTCTCCGGAAAATGGTCCCACGGCCTGACGCCGACGCCTCAGCTGTTAACTGCATTAACTACGAACAGCAAGAGTGAACGGCGGCGCTACATTCGATTCGGTATCGATCGCTTACCGGGGAATCCCCGTTATCAGGGAATCTCCGTAACCGGGAAATCACCGCGGTTTTGTTGTTTTGTATATGTAGGTGAAATTCCCAGGGCCAGTTGTTTGTTTCCTAGCTCCACTTATTCTACGTTTTTGTTTTATTATTGAATCAGTGTAGTGGTGTTTAGTGATTTTGATTGTACTTATTTAATATTAATTATCATCAAATAAATATGCCAAAACCAAAGCATCGGGTTTGGCGATATTTTGAATGTATATCCAAGAAGGCCAACAGTACTGGAAAATGGGCAAAATGTAGAGAGTGTTCAAAAGAGATGCAGGGTATACCGTCACGAATGGAAAAACATATTATGTTACACAAACAAAATGCTTCAGCTGACACACAAGAGCCTGTTCTTGAAGTCTTCGCTTCAACTAGTTCCAGTTCTACTAGTTTTGGAATTGCTTCTACTTCTTCTAGTTCTAGTTTTACTACAAAGCAGGGGTCAAGAACTTCAGGTAGGTAATTAAAAATTAGAATACAACCTGTTTACTCGTATAGATAAATGAACAGTCACTTTCAAAATTGAAGAGATACCAGGGTTATAAATTCTTTTAAAATGTGTCGTTTCTTATGTTAATTTGTATGTGTTACTGTACAGGGTCATCCAAATAAAAGGAAAGGTCCATTTTTTCCATTTTCCTTTTATTTAGTTAGAGTAAAAATCAAAATAGCCATTTTACGTAATTTTTTCCGTAGAACACAAAAATGCTAACCAAAAAAACAATTAAAATTAAAACAGAAGAAATATGACATAAACTTTGCTTTTTTTAAAAGGAACATACTAATTTTTACTTCATATTTCAAAACTTTATAATTTTGAAGGTTTATTTTTTTTTAGTAATTTCATTACAAATGATTTAATTTTTTTAAAATATTTATTTTTTATTAATACCAATAATAATATCAGAGGTGACAACGTACGACAGGTTATTGCAGGTATAAATAAAAATTAAAATACTTTTTAAAAAATTAAAATATTTTTTATCAATGTAGTAAAAAGAAAATAATTGTTTTAAACATTTAAAATTAGAAAGTTTTGAAATATGAAGTAAAAAGTAGTATTTCCATTTAAAAAAAGCAAAGTTTATGCCATATTTCTTGTGTTTTAATTTTAATTATTTTTTGGTTGTCATTTTCGTATTCTACGGAAAAAATTACGTAAAATGACTATTTTAATTTTTACTCTAAATAAAAAGAAAATGGAAAAAATGTACCTTTACATTTTATTTGGATGACGCTGTACCTATACCTATACCTAGTTTTATTTTCAGAGTATTCGGATTCAGAGGGTCCAATTTCCCAGCCTATCAAAAAGAAGCAGCACTCCTTAACGATGGCAAAAAATGCGGATGTAATTGCCACATCAGAATCATACTCTAAAGAACTCAACCTTCAAATAGAAAGGTTTTTCTTTGCAACAAATACACCGTTTTTGCATGCCAATCACATTCAATTTAAGAAAATGATAAATGCACTAAGACCTGGATATAATGGCCCCTCTCCATATCAGATTGGAGGGCCGATTTTAAACGAAGTGTATGAGAAACTTTTAAAAGAGTGTAGAGATAACTTAAAGGGGCAAATAGTATGCATGTCACTGGACGGGTGGAGTAATGTGCGCAATGAGCCACTGGTATGTTGCAGCATCGTAAATCAAAATGGTGAGTCATTTTTGGTTGACACCGCAGAAACGGGAACAGAGTCACACACTGCAGAGTATCTAAAGAAAACAGCACTTGAGGCAATAAATAAAACTGAAAGTCAATTCCACGTGAAAGTAAGGAGTTTTGTAACAGACAACACAGGAAATGTCAAGAAGATGCGTTTAGAATTAGAGAAAGAAGCTGATATTATACAATATGGCTGTTCAGCACATATCTTAAACTTACTCGCCAAAGACCTGGAAATACCCGGGGCCACATCAAATATTCTTCGTGTCATTAAATACTTTCGGAATAAACATGTACCATCTGCATTGTACAATCAAGCCGGTGGAAAAAAATTGGTTATGCCATTGGAAATACGATGGAGCACAATGAATAATGCACTGAAGTCTTTTTTAGAAAACAGGGGTGTTATGGTTCAGTTATGTCAGGACCATAAAGACATAATAGAAAGTGACATCATTAAAATTGTAAACGATACGCAAACTTCATTAAATGCGAATGACCTGATTGCCCGACTGGATCCAATCGCTATAGCTCTGGATAGAGTTCAACGGGATCACACGACCATATCAATATGTGTAGAGGTTTGGCATAAATTAGAAATGGATTTGTCTGAACAACCACTTAAACCAGTAAAGACATGTTTCATAAAAAGAAAAAATATGGCACTGGGACCAATGCATTATCTGGCAAATATTATGGATCATCGGTTCTTGGGGCGGCATCTTACGTCCACTCAAAAAGGACAAGCGTTTGAGTTTTTAAATAACATCAACAGTTCTTTTGTTCCCTTTGTAATGTCTCTCATGGCAAAAGAAAATCCATTTCCAAAATACTTTTTTGGAGATCACTTTAGACTTACTTCTCCAATAACGTGGTGGAAATCGGTTCCTGTATCGGACTCAGATTGGCCTGATAAAGAAGCATTTTTAGATTTATGTAAACAGTTGCACACTGCAGTGGCGTCCACAGCTGGAATTGAACGAACCTTTTCATTGTTTGGTTTGGTTCAGTCTGATTTACGAAATCGTTTGGGAAATGAAAAAGCCAGTAAATTGGTATTCATGTTTAAGTTTATGAATCAAGATACCAACAAAAAACAATCCAATCTTGGTTGGGCATGGGACGAACCAGTACCTGAGCATCCTGAAACTGACTCTAACAATAAGTTTGTAAACGTCATCGAGGATTCATCAGATGAGGATCTGCCACTGGCCACACTTTTAGAATGATTGTCAGTGTTTATATTTATTTTTAAAATATTTTCAATTGTTCCTTGTTTTTTTTTAATGAAATGTAATGTTTATGTTGTGTTCCTGTATTTTTTTATGTAGAATATGGTTTTGTGTTCCTTTGTATTAATGTGTTTGTATAAAATACATCATTTTCTTGTGTTTAATAACTTATTTTTCCTTTAGACAAATTGGATATATATTGGATATATATCGGATATATATCCGATATATATCATATGATATGATATTTTCAAATATATCGTGATATTTTCGAACCCTGAGTTTTGACACTAATTTGTTTTCCAGAAAATCTCAGAAAATTTTTCATTCAGAAGATTTCCACAACAGTTCTACCAATAATTTTTCAGATTCTCAAGTTCAAAAGGGTCCAGTACTTTTATCAACTAGTGCATCAGAAGTTTCATCAGGCGAAATTTTTAATTACAATATGTTGCACATAAATCCTCCGAAACAAACAGCGACAAAAACAACCCTTTTTCAGTCAGCGTCTTCTCAACTAGCTTCTTTAGACAACGTTCTAGAAACTCCACCCCAGAAATGTTCAAGTCTTTTACCAAATATCTCCTCGGGATCTCCATTAGGAATACCTTTGAATAATTCTATGTCCTCCTATAATACCACAGACAAAGAATTACATGCAAAAGGATTATCAGATAGTCAAAAAATCAAACGAGTGAGAAGAAAACATACTTGTCCGTTTTGCGATTTGACGTGTGGAAATTTTTCTCGCCATTTGGAGCGGAACCATGACGATGAGATAACAGTTCAAGAATTTCTTTGTCTTCCAAAAAATTCCTTAAAAAGAAAAAAACTTATCGATAAGATTCGGCGTGAAGGTGATTTCTGTACTGATGTGGTTCCAGTTATGCAACAAAACAAATCTTTAGATTCATTTATTGTTTGTAAATTTTGCAAGGGGTACTATTCCCGTAAATGTTTGCGCAGACATGCCAAACGTTGTTTTTTTAACCCTGACCCTTCCAGGCGATTTAACGCGCAGACTGAAGGTCAATCAGTAATGGCAGGGAACTTTGGTCCCAATGATGTATTAAGGGTAAGCGGAATACTTGATATGTTTCGAGCAGATGACGTGTCTTTAGTAGTCAAAAAAGATCCTATTATTTGTGAAGTAGGTCGTAGATACATTCGCCGTCACAAAGAAAAGCACCTTCTAGTGGTTGCAAAAAGAACAATGCGTCGTCTTGCCCGATTATTAATGGCTGTTAGGTGTTTAGCCAAAAATAATTCTTTGAAATTGATTGATGTTTTAATACCAAATAAATTTAAAATACTTGCTAAAGCAACACAACAAATATCGGGATATAACGAACATAATCGTACCTTTAACTCCCCCTCATTGGCACTACAAATGGGAACAGTCATTAAAAGCGCTATAAATACAGCTTATTCCGTCGAGATGCAAAAAGAAGGTTCTTGTTCTGACCGCTTAAAACAACTGAAGGGACTTATGACTCTCATAGAAACAGACTGGGCACATGAAATATCTAGTGAAGCAGGACAAAATTTGGCGATGAACAAATTTAATAAGCCTACTATGATTCCTGTAGCAGAAGACATTTCTGTAAGTATCTACTACTAGTACTGCTTAAGAGTATGTTTCTACCTAGATTAATTTATAACTAGAAAATAATAAAAAGTAAGTTTAGTAAGACATGCATGATCTTTTTCATAAAATGGATTAAAAAGTTGTTTTACTTGAAGGCATTAATCTTTTTTTGGGTTCCCTCCAATTATTTAACTTTGCTAAAACACTATTAAAAAAATAGAAATATTTGTTCATAAGTGCTGTTACTTTTCTAAAAAAAATCTCACTAACATCCTTATTCTTTTAAATAATATTGTATTATCAGCAATATTAATATTTCAACCGTCAAGACAATTTTACCATTAAAAAATTACTTAATCAATGATCTTTATGGTGAAACCACTGCTATAACAAACAGACAATATTTGGAAAAAAAAATAACAATTTTAATGTTTTTAATCCTTTGTTTATACTGCGATTCAGTTTGATTTTGACAGCTTTTCAGTCCGTCCTTTTTGTAACAGTTGAAATTGTATTCTAAAATCACAAAACATAAGTTGAAATGCAAGCTGAAAAACAATGTGTTTTAATAAAACCATATTTATATCGTTTCTTTTTAGTTAAGATTTTAATTAAAAAAACTTTTAAAAAGATATTATAAAACCTTTATTTCAGGTATTATCAGATTTAATTCTTTAAAACCAGTTAAAATGTAAGCATTTTACAAGTAAATAAAAAAAGTGGCAAATTCAATTAATAATTTTAATAGATTGTTTGTTTATTTAAAAAATAATAATACATTAATTACTCTTTTTTATAAAAAATATTGACAGGAAAACTTAAAGTTTTGAATATCAATTTTATTTTTAAAATCTGGATACAATGTGGGGTATTGACGAAAAAATAAATTAATATCTAAATGAAATGTTGAAACAATACGGAGTATCACATAAAAAAAATATATATTCGAAATTATAATAGACAAATTAAATTTTGACGAGTCATTGAATTGCATGTAAAAATCTTTAAAATTTATTGACTTAATGTATTTCTCTATCTCCATTATTAAATAATATACAAAGGTATTAAAAAGTGACAAAATTTGAAAAATATACCCCTGATCTCTTAGCGGTAAGCAATTTTTATTCAAAATCGAATTGTTTCGTCAAAACCCTGGATGTACGTCGAAAAAGTACCACACAAGTGATCAAATATCAAACAAAAAATTATTTACGACTCTCGGACTACAGCGTCTTATCTAACTTTTCATCTTGCAATATTAATAATTATTGCAACACTTATAAATTGACAACTTCAAAAATAGTTTAAATTCATAACTAGAAATTAAATATTTTAAAATGTAAATTACAAGTCATTTTAAATTGGGTTGCAAATAGTATATTGTGTAACAAGTGCGTAAAACTTTTATACACGAGTGTGATGTTTATATATCACACAAGGGTATAAAAGTCTTCACGCACGTATTGCACACTATACTTTTTCTACAACCGTAAAAAAAACTATTTAATTTTCTCCTTTATATAATACAAATTAAACTAATGAACTATTTATTTAATTTTCTGTTTTATAATAATTGTAACTTTTTAATAGAACTTATAGTTAAATTATTTAATTTTCTACTTTATAATAATTGTAACTTTTTAATAGAAATTATAGTTAAATATTTTCTTCTTTATAATTATTGTAATTATTAATAGTAATGTTGCAATTTGTTAGATTTCTAAATTTAACTTCTGTAGCCTCCTTTGATGATGATTTGTTAATAATATTGCTGCTTGTGATCGAGGTCATATTTGGATTTTGAACTGACAAAAGTCTATTTGAAATATCATTTTTCTTGTTAAGGGAATTTTCTACGTAACCCTCAGCTACCGTTGAAGATTTCCAACCGCCGTGTTGTTTTAACATTAAAATCTGCACCGGTTTCAACTAGCAAGGAAGCAGATGATCGTCTGAAACAATGGCCTGTATATTTTTCTGGATGTGGTAGTTTTAAAAATTTTGCTATTTCACTAAATTTTCCAAATTTGTTTATCCCGACGACTTGGCGAGTACATTTTCCTCCTTGATACTTGATGAAGAATTTGTTTTCTTGATAATTTTGGGGACGAAGGGCGGCATATTTTCTGTATAATTCTAAATGCTCGGTAATGGTAAATTTTCTTGTTATTTTGGTTTTTGTATCAGGGACGGATACAACAAGAACACTTCCTAAATCTTGAATATCGCACATTTTTAGCTTATAAATTTCGCTTCTTCTTAGAGCACCAGCAATTCCAAATATTAATATCACTTTGGTTAATAAAAAAACTTCGTCAGGAGCCTTATTTATGAACTTGAAAATTTGTTCTTTCTCCAATATTCGAGATTTTTGTGGAATATATCCTTCATTCTTCCGTTTTAAAAATGCATGAACTTTTGGATATTTACAATGTCAATGTTATTTTTAATGCTAATAGTAAAGCATTGAAAATGACTTAGTGTTGATGATTTCACATTTTTTGACAATTCTGATAAATATGCGAGTAAAACATTTTCAGAAAAGGTTTTAATATTGTTCTTACTGCGCCAGGTCATAAATTTATTGTACGTGTTTTCATAAATTTCCTTTGACTTCTGAGGTAACAGAGAATTACTAGCTGTTTTCGCTGCTTCCGTAATATCTGGTGGAGTACACATTTCTATATCAGAGTCCATAATTATTGCTTATTATAACTTAAAATAATAAACTGTTCAAATTACTATTCGAACTTAAAGTGTCTATTTTAAACTGTTTGCATTGGCAATTTGACAACTCGTTACCATGACAACGATACAAATTGCGAATCACGGCCGCCTAATAAAATTATTACCAGTTGCCTAAAATTAATGGCGGCCCATGCATTTCTTATTGAAAAGTAAATCCTTTAGGGAAAGCATTGTATTTCACGCATCGGTGCTTGAAAACAAGCTTTAGCTACTGCAATCAGTGTGTAAAATAGGATTTTAAGGACGGTTGTAGAAAAATATATTTTCTGTTATGCTGAAAATTTAGTACCATTTTGGTTTAAATTAATTTTTTAATTTTCAGAAATTCGACAAATACTTAAGGGACAAAATTGTGCAGTCAAAGGTTAAACTGGCAGCAGACGCTCAAAATTTGAAAGCATATCGTCAGTTATTAGAAACAGTCTTTTGCAGTTTATTAATATTTAATAAACGACGAGTAGGTGAACTGCAGAGAATCACTTTAATAGAATTTACTAAATATTATAATAAACCAGTGTACTCTACAGACTTCGAGAAGCTGTTAACAGGATCAGAAAAAATATTATACCATTCTCTTAAACGTGTTGTAATAAGAGGCAAAAGGGGACGAGGTGTTCCTGTGTTGTTTGAGAAGGGCATAACTCAATCTATTGAATTATTAATTAGTCTTAGAAATAACTTTGAATTTTCCAATAACCCATATCTATTTGGCTTACCTGGGAGTGAAAATCCGATCTCAGGGAGTTCAGTTGTTAGAAAGCATGCCAGAATAGCTCTTGGCGATGGTAGTAAGGCATGTTTACTGACTTCCACGAAATTGCGAAAACACTTAGCAACAATGGTACAAATTCTAAAGATGGACAAAAATGAGTTAGAACAATTAGCCACTTTCATGGGCCATACCGAGAAAACGCATTCACAATTTTACCGTTTACCTGATGACATATATCAAACAGCAAAGGTTAGTAAACTGCTCATGATGGCCAAAAGCAATTTTGCACAGTATAAAGGAAAAAGTCTTACTGAAATCGAAATTGACCAAAGCTTAATCGAAGCAGGATCTGACAACACCGATGAAAGTGATAATGAAGAGACAGACATTAAAGTGAATGAAGTTTCCACCGAAATTGGGAATCTAGGGCGATCATCTACAAGTACCGAATCACATAAAATCCCTAAAAATAAGAAAAAGAAACGGACACTGGTTCCCTGGACGGATCTACAAAAAAACATTACAGAAAATTTTTTTAAAGATCATATTGCCAAAAAGAAAGCTCCTAAAAAAAATTAAATACTCAATTTAACTGAAAAATATCCTGATATTTTCTTTAACAAGCCCTGGATGACCGTAAAAGCATATGTACAAAATAAATATCGAAAATAAACAAAAGTAACCCTAATATTTTATTTTTCGTTTTTTGTATCATTTAGTTTAACTTTGTTAAATTGCCAACCATGTTTAGTTTAGGCTTCATATTATTAACGTTGTCAGAAAGTTTTAGAATGTTACGTTTTGTTTTGTTGTTATAAAAACGAAATACCGAAATATAACATATATTCTTGCATATATCGTCAATTTTATTCTTGTGTTTCCGAATTAAAATTTTACTCTTTAATAAGAAATACTCGAAAATTACCTGCAATATTTTAAAAATTTTAACACATGTTAAAATAACGAAATATTTAATAAAGCCTTTCCTACTTCGCGGCAACAGTCATTTCATTTAAATTATATAAAAAGCTATGTATTATTTTCATAGTCTAATAATCAGGGGGCCTGACAAATGCTAAAGTACCTTCTGAGATGCTTTTTGAAGCAAACATGCTTTTAGCTTAATGCGCAGACTGCCTGGGTAGGAAAAAGGGGTTTTTGTCGAATTTGTTTTAAAATATTGCAGAGAGAATAAAATTGTTTTAGTAAAAAATGTAGGGCAGATCATGACATGAAAAAAAGATTATAATGATTATTTTGGAATTTTAATGGTTATCGAGATAAACTAATTTAAAATCATCATAGATTTTTCCATAGACAAAACAATTTCCACTCATTTCTGTCCAAAAGAAAAACTCTTGAATTTGTTAATAAAATACACTCGAGTATTTTTTTATAATTTAAAATTCGTTTGGAATAAACTATAAGCTCTCCAGAAAAAACCATAAATACCTTTTTTTAGGTAAGAATCTGCCTACACTTCTTTCTACACATGTTTACTATATCCGCGATAATTTGGAAGATATTAGTCAAAATCCACTTTTTCCACCTGATGTTTTTTGCAATCTGGGCGGTTTACATACTAGCACATTAATTGTACTATTTCTGTGGTAGCTCCTAATCTGCCTCTGGTAACTGGGATATTAGATCATCTTTTAAAGTAATAACAATTATTGCTGCATGCTTATTTTATAGAACTTTTTTAACTTTTCGTCTTTACTAATGATCTATAACGATTGATCTAAATAAATATATGTATATATGTAGTTAATAATAAATATATGTATATTTATTATTAACTTGCCGACGATGAGATAAAGAAGAAATAAACAAGTAGAAACCCCTTATACAGCATGGTCTTTAAACTTGTACCTAAAACAATAATTATATGTAGATTAGTTATACAGTCTCTTTTTATATATCGAAAGGTACTCTAGAGATTGATTAAATGACTTATCAATAAACTTTAAATACAAAAGTTGTTATGTTTTTTTTTTTTGGTTTGCTAACTTGCCGATTTTGTTTTGTTTGTTTTTTTTTTGGAAATTCTAACGATTCCAATAAAAACCCAAAAACTTTTGTATTTAGGTTTTCGATACCTCATATAATAATATCTCTAGAATAAATAAAATATAATCGGACACCCGATTATATTTTATTTATTCTAGATTCCGACAATTTTCTATTTTTTTTTGTAATAATTATTTAACAAGGAAATTGCAAACAATTACATATTGCATTTTTTACGTTCCGGAAAAAAAATCTTTTAAATAGGTTTTTGAAACACATTTCAGAATCATAGATATTTTTATTTTTCTGAAAACCTGTCAGATTAAATTTTAATTAACACAAATTATTTATTTATAGGGACTTTGTATATGTCTTATTATTTTTTACAAATAACGAAACAATATAAAAAATTGCAAGGAAAATAAATATTTTTACGCATAGTTAATCTTCAGGAATAAATATTAACATTAACTGTAAAAAAATTATAGTTATTTACTAAATCAAAAAATGGAGGAATTATGGAAAATAAAGACCAACGTAAGGTTTATTAAAATTTACACGCTAAGTTTTAATTTGTATAAACCTAAGTAAGAGTTATCCATTTATGGCATTTTTAAAAGGAACGCCCTACAATGTACTTCATTTTACGCAAAATTAAAAAATGCAATTATATGTTGGTTGTTTCTTTTAAAACACGTATGCTTGGGTAATAACATTTCTTGAAAACATCCTGTACAATTTTAAATAAAAATACGTAATTAGATTTGTTCTTTTTCTAGATATTTAAAAATTTAACGCAACCTGAGATATAGAGAGATCAAAATATGAAGAAACACCCTCTACAGCCGGACCATTTGAACTTGTTCGCGTTTTACTCTGCTATACGTTTTTGATTATTTAAGAAATTAAATGAATCGAAAAAACAGTTGCCGAATTTGAATTTAAATTTAAACTTAAAAGACAGCCAAATAAAAAGCCCAAACAATTTATTGTTTTTTTGTAATAAACTGCTGGAACTCCGAAGTGCACCAAGGGAATTTTTACTGAAAATTCAAAATGAAATATTTTCTAGCTAGCGTCAAGACTTCATATAAACCGTCTAATACAGGGTGTTATATAAGACCGTCTCATTATTTAAAAAGTTTGTTCAATCAGAACTTTTACCTTAGATAATTTATTTTTCTTTTTATGCAACAAAAATAATCTGGAGATAGGTATGAAAATACAATTTCTAGCGATGTTCAATTTTTTTTTTTCATTTCCGACATACAGGGTTTTTTCGAAAAAAATTGATTTTTTTTTCAAATGATCTGCTGAAGAAGACCCACTTGCCTCAATCAAAAGTGTGTTTATCAGATTATGAACAGGGTTGGTACCTTTAAATTTTCCAACATAAATATTTTATACAGAGTGCACCAAAAACTAAGAGGCGGGCTTTAAATATTGATTTGTTGGGTTTAATTTTTTTAAATCAATCTTGAATTAAATGCTGCGTCAATCATAGGATAAGTAAGCTACCGCACTTCTAATGCCAGGTATACCAATAATAGGCAATTCTACCGAAAAGGTTTTTTAAATGTGAAATTTGCTCCAATTCTTTAGCAAGTACAGGGTGTTACAAATTCGTGTGAATTTGTAACACCCTGTACTTGCTAAAGAATTTTGGATTTGAGCGAATTGTTTCGGCGAATTGTCACATTTAAAAAACTGTTTCGGTAGAATTGTCTATTATTGGTATACCTGGCATGAAGTGCCTTTTCTCAAATACTCTTTTAAAATAAAGTCAGGAGAAAATAAAAACCAAATTGGCAAAAATCGTAGCTTACTTATCCTATGATTGACGCAGCATTTAATTCAAGATTGATTTAAAAAAAAATAAACCCAACAAATCAATATTTAAAGCCCGCCTCTTAGTTTTTGGTGCACCCTGTATACAATAATTATATTGGAAAATTTAAAGGTACCAACCCTGTTCATAATCTGATGGACAAACTTTTGATTCAGGCAAGTGGGTCTTCTTCAGCAGATCATTTGAAAAAAAATCCATTTTTTTCGAAAAAACCCTGTATGTCGGAAATGAAAAAAAAATTGAAAATCGCTAGAAATTGTTTTTATATACCTATCTCCAGATTATTTTTGTTGCATAAAAAGAAAAATAAATTATCTAAGGTAAAAGTTCTGGTTGAACAAACTTTTTAAATAATGAGACGGTCTTATATAACACCCTGTATAAGATGGTTTAGATGAAGTCTTGACGCTAGCCGTACCGGGCTCTATGCTGTACGCATTGGCCAAACAAATGCCGAAAACCACATCTAAAAATCTTTATTTGTTCCGAAAATATTTCATTTTGAATTTTCAGTAAAAAATCCCTTGGTGCACTTCGAAGTTCCAGCAGTGTATATGTATTTTTAATAAAGTACTCAATCTAAAAAACTCGCTGCGTAGTTTTTGACTTTTGAATCATAAAACTACCTAATAACTACACCTCGTAAACATGATCAATAATATTATGGGGAACTCCATGCATTTTTCACATTGTATTCAATGGCAAGAATAATTTTCCTTAAGTTTTTATGCCTGTAAACTTTAAATGTCGGATTTAATTTTTAAAGTCAAATAGAAATACTCTGCCTCGCCAATTGCCTTGTTATATTAAAAAAATATATTGCTAATTTTTTCATCTAAAAAACATTACTAAAATCAGTTAATATATATTTCATTGTGCAGAGGATGCCATTTTTGCCGCGAAATACGCCCGAAGTAAAAGTAAGCGTCAAATAGGTAACATAAATATTATAATCTTTATATTCCGCCTGGATATTAACGGTTTTGTTAAAATATCTGAATAGGCTGCCATTTTGCCGCTAGATGTACCGGATGCAAAGTTGAGCGTCAATTAGATTGCAAAAATGTATAATGGATATACTGGCGTATATTGGCGGATGCCAGTGTTCCTGAAATTTGGGCCGGATGTTAGCTTGTTTCACAGATATATATATATATATATATATATATATATATATATATATATATATATATATATATATATATATATATATATATATATATATATATATATATATATATATATATATATATATATATATATATATATATATATATATATATATGTTAGACTCATATGCCGAATTCGCCTATTCGCCGAAATAAATACTCAATTCGCGATATGTTCAAAGCCAAATGATCCGTTGCCGAAAATATGGTCTATTTCGGAATCTGTTTAAGCTGATTTAAACATTTCGCGAACTGAGCAATCCACAGTTGCTTAAATGCCGAATATAGACTAATTTCGGCCGATAATTATTATTAGATTTACATTTTGCCGACTGAGCAATTTAGAAATGCACGATTCCCGATATATTGCATCATCTTTTATACGTTAGCAAATGAAGGAAGCAAGCGGTGTTTTTATTTGCCCTGTGTGTAACGTTGGTGTAACTTACAGTAAACTAGTGTTTTTATTATAATTTTTGTATTGGCATTTGTGTTTTAAGTGTGAAATTAATAAATGAACATGAGTGAAACAGTGAGATCGTCCGTAAATAAATCTGAATTTTATGACAAAGTGAGATTTTATGTTGATAAGCCGAACAATAACTTCACTTCGCCTTTAACAGAGCAAAAATACAAAGAAATTATATGTGAAGTGAAGGAAAGTCTTTTGAGGAAAACTCATAATGAAAAACTGACTTCATTGGATTATCGTAGATTAAACAGATTTGAGATTCTTAGCATTGGAGAAACGGAAAAATTAGTACAGAAGAGAAAAGATGAATCAGACATTATAAAATACTACATAACAGTGACAGAATTATATAATATTCTAGAAAAGGCTCATCAGGACACTGGACACAAACGAACCCTCGGAATGGAAAAGGAGATAAATAAAAGGTATTGTAATATTAGCAGAAGTATTATTGACGAATATCTCAAATTGTGTTTACAATGCCAACTAAAGAAAAAGCTTAAGAAAAAAGGACTGGTTACAAAGCCATTACTTTCCAATCAGTTTAACAAAAGAGGGCAAGTTGATCTCATAGATATGCAATCTGAAAAAGACGGAGAATTCAGATTTATATTAAATTATCAAGATCACCTTACCAAATTTGTGTTTCTCCGACCTTTGAAAACAAAGAGGGCCGAAGAAGTAGCTTACAACTTAATGGACATATTTTGTATAATTGGTGCGCCATGTCTACTACATAGTGACAACGGAAGGGAATTTGTAAATGCTGTAATCACAAATTTAGCAGATATGTTTGAGGCAAAAATTGTTCACGGTAAACCACGCCATTCCGAGAGTCAAGGATCTGTGGAGAGGGCAAATCAAGACGTTCGTGACATCTTAGTTACATGGATGTATGAAAATAATTCAACAAAGTGGTCTGAGGGTTTAAGATTTGTGCAAATGAAAAAAAATAGATCCTACCACAAAGGTATTCAAAGAACTCCTTATGAGGCTTTATTTGGAGTTTCCATGATAAATGGTCTTAAAGATTCTGATTTGCCATTACAAGTTGTTGAAAAATTGCAAGGAGAGGAAGATTTAGAAAAATTATTATCAAACGAAAATGTTATGGAAAATACTGCAACCAATCCAAAAGAATCTTTTTACCTAGAAACTGAGATCGAAGAAAATGGAGTAACAATTGCAACTTCCGAAGATGCGATGCAAGTTCCAGCTGACCAAAAGGAACCTGGGGACCCAATAGATAATAATTCTGATGGATTTTCTGAGCATTTCAATTCGGAGCTGCAAGATCAAATAGGGGATTCTAATGAAAATTTGGGAAGTACCGAAGAGGTCGACAATGTCGAGTAAGTTTATCCATCAAAGCCTAGCTTACAATATTTTTTTCAACTCCGATTTTAAGCGGTTTTTTCTCTTTTACTATATTTTATTTTGTTTCAGAAAACTTAATGCCCGGACGGCATTAATCGAGAAAAATAGAGCTGCTAGTGCACATGGGCTAAAAAGGCAGGCGGATACAATGTTAAGCTACAGTGCAAAAAAGTTCCCTTCGGTTTCTATTGGACAAAACGTGCTTATAAAAATTCCTGACGAAGACAGAGGACGGGCGGCTCCTAGAAATGTTATGGCTATGGTCATCTCTGAAGAAAACGGATTTTATAAACTAGGTACAGCTAATGGTGTTCTGGAAAAAATGTACGCTAGAAATGAGTTTCAGGTGAGTAATACTTTATTTTTATGTCATTGTTTAAAGTTTTAAATCATATATAACCCAAAATTAACAAACTTTTCTGTCAAAGCAGGGTCCTCACTAAAAAGGGGTAAAGAAATAAATAAATTTACACAAAGTTGTGTTCATTTAAAATAATAATTGTGAATTATTTTTTTTTGTGTTTAGCTTCTATTTTTGAGCACATTTTCATAACTTTTGTGTAACATTGACACAATTTTTAGTCGATATTTATGAAAAAATTACTCAATATTTTTTTCCAAAATTAATCAGTTTTTGAAATAAAGGGTTTTAAAATACGCAATTTACCATATTTTTTAAGGTTTGCCTAGGAAAAATAACTATAAACTAAAAATTTCAAATAAACTCTTGCAATTGTTTGCTTTATTTGTTTTTTGTTTGTTGCAAATAGAATTTTAAGAACAAAAATACAACAGTTTATTTTAAATTTTATTTTATAGTTATTTTTCCTTGGAAACCCTTAAAAATATAGGTAAATGGCGTATTTTAACACCCTGTATTTCAAAAACTGGAGGGTAAAGCTTATTTAATTTTGCAGATTAACTACTACGGTCGACCACTACTATTTCTGTATATAGTTTATTTATTACATGTTCACATGTAAATGCTTTATCTTGTCTGTTCTTGAACAAAAGGACACATCCATTACGAGGGAAAATAATAATTTTCGTTCTTTGCTATTTTTCACCATAAAAGATTTTATTCCAAGAATTTAATTGGATATTTAAAAGTTTTATTATGTCGCAATTTTATTTTGTCATAAAGCATTCGAACTAAAAATGTATCAGTCTATATCTGGTTAACATATTATGCATGCAAATGTAAATTTTTAATTATTTGAATTGGCGGCCATTTTTTCCCCTTTATGGATTCACACAAAATTTCTACCATTGAATCCCTACGCTACACAATACCTTTGCTCAATTCTTTAATTCCACTCGATATTTTTTATTACTATTTTTTTACATTTTGTGAAGCTGCCATTTTGTTCTGTCATAATGGATTTATACAAACATTTTTCTAATTGTTAATGTTCATGCTACACATTATTTAGGCGCTCATTATTAACGTATATCAGATGTGTCGTTTTTTTAATATAATTTTTTTTTCACAATTTGTAAGGCTGCCATTTTGTTCCTCTATGCTGGATTATTACCAAAATGGCAAAATATAACTGTGTCATCCCTATATGACCCTTGATTTTTGATTAAAATTTTAATCAAGCTGATGAGTAGTTTTTGAGCTATGCCCCATAGACCGCCATTTTGTTCCGCCATCATGGATTTATATAAAAAATTTACCGGCTAATATTTACACCACACATTACCTTTTCGTAAATTTTAAAGTCCATCCGATGTGTTGTTTTTTAGTAACGATTTTTTTTACATTTTGTAAGGCTGCCATTTTATTCCCGCAATTTGAATTTTCACTAAAATGTATTTATGTCATCTCTATACGGGGTGAAACTGTAACTGTGCCATCCCTATATGACCCTTGAATTTCGACCAAAATTTGAAGTCAATCGGATAAGTACTTTTTAAGCTATGCCGCGTACAGACAGACCCACAGACCGACAGACTGACGAAATTGGGAGATCATGTTTTTCGGGGTACAGGAACCCTAAAATGCAAAGATCTGTAAAAATCTCGCAGGGTGATTTTTTTCGATTACAAACATCCCTCTTACGAGGGAAGTAAAAATTAGAAAAATTCACCGTGGTCCATTTTTAATGGGCGGTGTGCCTGGTCCTTTGGGTTACTTTTAAACTAAAGCATGGGGAGCCGAATTCTAGTTCAAAGATAAGCGAGTTGCAATAAACACATTTGTGAGTTTTGTTTGCTCTCTGCTCGGGATTAGTTTTATTAAATTTTTCATTATTTGAGTAAAAATTGATTTTTTTAAATTAAATTTTGTGTAATTATACTAAATTTTGGAATAAATTTACGAAATTTTTACTAACAAGCAAATCATTAATTTGTTTAAAAATAGAGTCGTAATAAATATAGATACTCAATTTTTATACTCTATTCCATTAATTCACTTATTTTTTAAGGTTACTTAAACCGATTTTTTACTATGTAATTTTCTGGCGTAGGTATTTAACAAAAAATTTCTCTTGCAGTTGTCTCAAAGTGAATTTATAACGGCAGAAAATATTCCCGCAACGTCATTTTCAATGAGACAGATTGCTGCTAAGGAAACTAGGTCCAAGCAGGGGTTTATAAAATGTGATTGCAAAAAACAGTGCCAAAATAGAAAGTGCAAATGTGTTTCAAGCAGTATTAAATGTAACAGCAAATGCCATGATAGTTCTTCTTGTTGTAATAAATAGATAATATTAAAATTTTCATTTCAATTGTAACCTATTTTCAGAAATAAATATTGTTTTCCTTGATAAATAGCATTTTTGTAATCGTATTCGTGGTCTGGACATTACTAAATTACACAATCGGCAAAATATAAAACTAAATATGATCATCTGCCAAAATATATTTACACTTGGCATTTGAACAACTCCAAATGGATCAGTTCGCGAAATGTTTAAATCAACTTAAACATATTCCGAAATAGACCATATTTTCGGCAACGGATCATTTGGCTTTGAACATATCGCGAATTGAGTATTTATTTCGGCGAATAGGCGAATTCGGCATATGAGTCTAACATATATATTGTATATATATATATATATATATATATATATATATATATATATATATATATATATATATATATATATATATATATATATATATATATATATATTGTATATATATAGGGGAAAGTGGTATACATTCGGCTATAGGGAACATTCGGCTACCCTCAATAAATCACGATTATATTTAAATTTCGCGCGGATTTTGTCGTCAGCTGTTAAAAGTATTACTTTGAAGTTGTGGCAGGTGTATATGGTGTTAATTTTTTAATCTGTTTTTATTTGGACATCATCAAATATTATAGCGTTTTTAAGGTAAGTTTTTACATCTTGAAAAAAGTAAATTAGGCGGCGTTGGATATTAACTTAAAAAACTTTAATTATGGTTTTTGAGTAGTATATTATGTGTCTTTATTTTAAGTAAATCAACATAACCTCAAATACTGTTTGCGTTTTGCTGGTTGCAATAAAGATATTTTATTTCTTGGTGGGTATCATTCGGCTAGCAAATCTAGTGATGTTTCCCTTGGTGTTAATTATGTTCAAATTTTGTTACAGATGCCAAAGAAGTTTGTAAAAAAGACAAACCGTTGTAATATAAGCGAAGAAAGGTTAAAATTGGCCATTAAAGCGGTTTTGTCCAAGCGCTTAAGCCAATATAAAGCAGCAGAAGAGTATCAAGTAAAGCGTCAAACGATTCAATCTCGAATTAAAAAACTTACGGAAAATAAATCAAAAGAACAACTATTACAAGAATTGGACGACTCTGGCCATGAAAGCGAGGAAGATTTTGTATTTTCTAGTAAATACACATCCCAGCAAGTATTTACTACTAGTCAAGAGGCAGAGCTTGTCGTTTATATCAAAAGGTGTTCTGATTTAAACTATGGTTTAAATTACAAACAAATTAGGACTCTGGCTTATGATTATAGTAGGAGCATTAGCAACTGCAAGTCTCCAAAAAACTGGGAGTTAAATAAAATGGCAGGTAGGTTTATAAATAATGTAAACGCTTTATTTTAGATTTTTGTTTAAAAATAAAAGTAACCTGTTTCGTGTGTTAGGACTAGACTGGCTTCGCGGATCAAGGCACCAAAGAGAGATATCTTTACGTAAACCAGAGAATACCAGTATAAGTAGAGCCATGGCATTTAACAAACCTGTTGTGAATGACTTTTTTGTTAAATATGCGTCAGTTATAGAAGAGTACAAATTTTCAGCAGAAAAGATTTTTAATCTGGATGAAACTGGCTTGACAACTGTGATGCCGCCATCAAGAGTTGTGGCCCCTAAAGGCAAAAAGCAGGTAGCCCATGTATCTTCCCAAGAGAGGGGAGAACTTGTAACCTTTGTCGGTATTATAAGTGCAGCTGGATCTGCAGTTCCACCAGTATTTGTGTATCCAAGGATCAGAAATCCTGAAGAATATTTGGGTAGTGAATACCCAAATTCAGCAATCGCCCTAGGAAATAAAAAAGGGTGGATGACTTCTAACTTATTTCCCAAAGTGATCTCACATTTTGCAAATTATGTAAAATGCTCGGTGGAAAACAAAGTGCTTCTTTTGGTGGATAACCATGAATCCCATATTTCGGTAGAATCTATTGGATTGTGCCGTGAGAACGGAATTGTATTAATGTCATTTCCACCCCACACTACCCATAAGATGCAGCCGCTTGATGTCGGGGTGTATGGCCCCTTTAAATCTTATTTTGCCACAGCTCAACATGACTGGCTTCTTTCAAATCCCGGTAAGGTGATAACTATAAGACATTTGGCACATCTTGCCAAAAAAGCATATGAGAATGCATTTACAATCAAAAATATTGTGAGCGCCTTTAAACACACGGGCCTTTATCCATTAAATCGTCTAATATTTGGTGACGCTGATTTTATAGCTAGCGAGGTGACTGATAAATCTCTAAAGGAAAATAATCCGCCTCGAGAAAGTATTTACGAAAATATTTCCTCACAGCAGGTCACAGTTCCATCATCTCCGATACCTTCCACATCAAAAGATGAGCAAAATGTCACAGTTAGTAGCCGAAATGAAAATGAAGTTGACCAGATAACAAGTGATAATTCTACATCACAGGGTAACAAAACTCCTCCATTATTAGCTACTACATCCTCTGGAGCTTCTCTATGTGATATCAGACCTTATCCAAAAGCACCAGTGGTTCAGGAAGTTAAGAAAGGTAGAAAGAAATCTAAATCATCAGTTTATACTAACACACCAGAGTATGAAAATAGACAACGAATAGAAGAAGAACGAAAAAGGAAACTGTCGCTAAAAGAAAACAAATCTGCATTAAAATCGGCAAAAAGAAGTTTAGTGAAAACTAATAAAAAGCGCAAGGATTCAAGCTCTAGTGAGTCTAGTGTTTGTATCTCATCTGGAGAGTCATCAGATGAAGAAGATTTTTGGGAGAATTTAAGTGCTCTTAACAAAGAAGACAAGGTTGTTCTTGGAAATTTTGTTTTGGTCAAGTTTATTACCAATAAGACCGAAATTTTTTATGTTGGTCAAATCATTTCTATAGATAACGAAGAATTTGAAGTGAAATTTTTAAGAAGAAAGGGAAAATCCAACTGCTTCCTCTTTCCTAATGTGGACGATGTTGCACTAATATCTTTTAATGATATTGTGTCAGTTTTACCACATTCTACCGTTCAAGGAACATCAAGAATATCTAGTGCCTATAAGTTTAACGTAAATTTTTCCTCTTTGAATGTACGTTAAAAAATAAGTGTCTAACTTTTAAGTTCTATACCTACTGGTAGTACCTATGTCCTGTTTTGCTCAAAATATTTTGAATTAGTTTTGTTTATTTGTTTATTATGTATTAAACACTTACTTTACTGATGTTTGTAACTTATTTGAGTTCGTTTGAGTTTAAGTTTGCAGGTAGCCGAAACATCCCAGAGTCCTAGATGAATGATCACCACCGGTGGGCATGATTCGGCTATTTACATTAAAAGAAAAAACTGAAAAAATACTTGAAATTTGGTTAAGCAGAAATCTACCTGTGCGCATTATCAATAGACAATACTACCACAAATTTATCGAAACACTCATAATTAACTTTTTTTTAGAGGTTTTCAAAAGTTAGGTAAATTTAAGTAAATATGCCGAATGATCCCCACTTTCCCCTATATATATATATATATATATATATATATATATATATATATATATATATATATATATATATATATATATATATATATATATATATATATATATATATATATATATATATATATATATATATATATATATATATATATATATATATATATATATATATATATATATATATATATATATATATATATATATATATATATATATATATATATATATATATATATATATATATATATATATATATATATATATATATATATATATATATATATATATATATATATATATATATATATATATATATATATATATATATATATATATATATATATATATATATATATATATATATATATATATATATATATATATATATATATATATATATATATATATATATATATATATATATATATATATATATATATATATATATATATATATACAGGGTGGCCCATCGAAAACGTACCGCAAGGCATAACGGCCAGGGTAATTTTTTTTTCAAAAAATCCAAAAACACGTCAATTTTGTTTGTGAGGGGGACAATTTTTGCCCTTAAAATGATCGCAAAATTTTCAACCCTCTAAGCGGGGGTGTCATCCCCCAAACTTTTTCAAATGGGAAGAGGGGTCAAGTGGTACCGCAATGAAAAGGGCTTTCTATTCTCTATACATTCCCGCTTTGGTTTTTATAATGAGGAGGTGAGAAAAAACAGACTTCTAATGAGCTATTTGGTCGATGTTACGTGTCACCTAGCAAAGCAAGAATTATCTTTCAGAGGCCATAATGAAAAAAGCGATTCCGTTAGTGCGGGAAATTTTCGGGAAACTTTTAATCTGTTAATTAAACGTGATAACGAAATACAACAACATTTAAAAAAAATTGGAAATATTTTTTCTGGTTTATCAAAAACTATCCAGAATGATTTGATATCCTGTATTTCCGATTACCTTGCAGATACAATTCATAGGGAGATAAAAGAGTCGTTGTTTTTTGCAGTGCAAGCTGACGATACTACGGATATTTCTGAGAAGTCCCAATGTGCGATTTCAATTCGGTACGTTAATAAATACGGTGAAATCAAAGAAAGTTTCTTGGGTTTTCATGACGTTAGCGAAGACAGAACAGCGGACGCAATGTATGGATTAATTGTTACAGTCATAGGCAATTTCGATTATAAAACAAAATTAGTTGGGCAATGCTACGATGGTGCTAGTGTGATGGCAGGTTCATTGAATGGTTTGCAAAAAAAAGTTAAAGATGATGCTCCTTTTGCTTTGTTTACGCATTGTAGTGCGCACAGATTGAATTTGGTTTTACAAACTGGTTCAAAAAATATAAAAAATTGCCGAATTTTTTTCGCAAGTGCGTCCTCGATTCCCGGATTTTTTCATCAGTCTGCAAAACGGACATTTACTTTAGATTCGACGATAGGAAAGAGGATTTCTTCCAGTTCAGACACCAGGTGGGCTTCCCGTTCTAAAATCATTCAAATCTTGCACTCTGAATGGGAAGGCCTAAAATTAGTTTTTTCTAAAATTATTGACGACCAATCATCATCGGCTGAGTCAATAAACGGGGCCAAGGGATATCTTAAATTTATGAACGATTTAGAATTTTCGTTTCTTACCGCTGTGTATAAACATATTTTTGACATAACTGACCCCCTTTTCAACATTCTACAGAAAAAATCATTGGACATCACCTATTGTAAAAAGCAAATATTTATGGCAAGAGATCGTATCAAGTTATTGAGAAATGAGACAATGTTTAATACAATATTTGAACAAGCCCAAACAAGGATTTTTAATAATAGGGACTCAGGGCAATTGTCAAAAAGAATTAAGTTATCGGACACCATTAAAGGCGATGAGCAAAGTTCTTTACGCATTTTATTTTATGAGATAATTGACAATATTGTGACTCAAATAGAAGTAAGGTTTGCAGATATGTCTCAGTTATTATATTTTTCTTTAGCGGATTCCTCAAAATTTGAAGAATATAGCAAAAATTTTCCGCTTGAATTTGTGACGAATGTGACCAACTTTTATAAAAATTTCTTTGACAAACAAAAATTAATTAATGAGCTTAGTGTAATATATCTCGATGAACAATTTGCATTGCTGAGCGTCGAGGCAATTTTAAAACATTTCGTAAAAAATGAACTTCAAGAAATATTTCCTGAAAGTTACAAACTTTTTGCGTTAATTGCTACCATACCTATTACAAGTACCTCAGTGGAAAGACATTTCTCTTGTTTAAAGCGAATAAAAACGTATTCTCGCAATACAATAAAAAATGAACGTTTATCGTCACTTGCGCTAATTTCAATAGAAAAAGAGTTGTTCTGCTCCTTACAGAAGGCTGATAACTTTACGGATGTCATAATAAGTAAATTCGCCTTTTTAAAAGATAGGCGGATAAATTTAATTTATAAAACTTAGTTGTCACCTAAGTGTGTACGCGGCTTAACGTTTTCTTATAACGTCATTATTCTTGAAATTATTGTGGTTGTCGCCTACCCTAGCCTAAACACCACGAGCCGCCACTGAAAATCGGTCAAGTCATTTAGAAAATATGAAGGATTGAAATTTAAAATGTTTATTTACAAATTATCAGAGTAAATGATAAGGATAAATTCCTTCGACCAATTCGCTATTTTTGTCCTGTTATTTTAGATGTTTACTGCTGATTTTAGTGATTTGACATGCCACAACGATCAGGTGCGGTAGTTGCTAGATAGCTGTTCTGTAACTTGTGCGTTTAAATTTCTCAATATCATTAAATTTTTTATCAATAATTATGGTGTACTCACTTGCAGAAAAAGTGGAAATAATCGAACTTTATTTTAAAAATAATGAATGTGGCAATCGGGTTGCGCAGATATTTAATGAACGACATCCTGAAAAACACCTTTCCGGCAAAATTGTTCGCGAGTTAGTAGCAAAATTTCGCGAAACTGGATCCCTTATGAATAAAAAGAGGCAGATGGAAAATCCTGTAGTAAATGAAGCTATGGAGGTCTTTGTATTGGGCCAAGTTGCCATGGATAGTACGCTGAGTACAAGAAAATTAGCCAATGAGACCGGCGTGAATCGTACAAGTGTTCAAAGAAAATTGAAAAAACACCATTTCCACCCGTATAAAATTCAGTTGGTACAAGAACTCCACGAAGACGATTTTGATCGCCGCTTGCAATTTTGTGAAACTATTAGTGAACGAGTGGCCAATAATAATAATTTTCTATTCAATGTGTGTTTTTCGGATGAGTGCACTTTCTTTTTGAACGGTGTAGTTAATCGGCATAACTGTCGGTACTGGGCTGAGAACAACCCCAGGGTATTTCACGAGGTGCACACACAACATCCTCAGAAATTGAACGTGTGGGCTGGTATTTTTGGAAATTCTATTGTGGGTCCTTTTTTTCTTCCTGGAACTCTAACAGGTGATATGTACTTAGATTTACTGGAAAATACCATCGACCCAGCCCTAACTGACATCATCGAAAATAATCCTGGATACGTTGAAGCGGAACTGAAATTTCAACAAGACGGTGCACCTCCACATTTCTCTCAAAATGTGCGTAATTATTTAAACACTAACTTTCCCGGGCGATGGATAGGACGAAGGGGTGCCATTGAGTGGCCTCCCCGGTCACCCGACTTGACTCCTTTAGACTTTTTTCTATGGGGACACATAAAAAGTAAATTGTATAGCACTCCACTTGCCTCATTAGAAGATCTGCGAACACGAATTATTGACGTTTGTCGCGAAGTGACTCCTCAAATTCTTCAGAATGTTCGAGAACGATTTGAAGCTAATTTGTATTACTGTATGGAGGTCGACGGGCAACATTTTCAGCATTTGCTTCATTAATACGGTAAGTTTTTTTTTATTTAATTCAATTTATGCGTTTTTTGAAAAATGTATTTTTCAAATTTCAATCCTTCATATTTTCTAAATGACTTGACCGATTTTCAAAACCAAAGCGGGAATGTATAGAGAATAGAAAGCTCTTTTCATTGCGGTACCACTTGACCCCTCTTCCCATTTGAAAAAGTTTGGGGGATGACACCCCCGCTTAGAGGGTTGAAAATTTTGCGATCATTTTAAGGGCAAAAGTTGTCCCCCTCACAAACAAAATTGACGTGTTTTTGGATTTTTTGAAAAAAAAATTACCCTGGCCGTTATGCCTTGCGGTACGTTTTCGATGGGCCACCCTGTATATATATATATATATATATATATATATATATATATATATATATATATATATATATACATATTTATATATATATATATAAATATATGTATATATATTTATATATATATATATATATATATATATATATATATATATATATATATATAATATATATATATATATATATATATATATATATATAAACCATACTTTATTCGGCCTTTTTCGAGATGAATCGTTCGTTAGTCAGCCTTTAAAAACGCTGGTAGTCCCCCAAACGGGCTGACCAAGGTTCATAGGAGTATACCAGGCTTAATCGACATAGAATTTGCTAAAATGCCCAGATACGAAAAATAGGTCGGGCTTCCCAAAATACCATTACTACCTTCATTATACGCCTATTTAGTTCAGAGAAACTATCTATAGGGGGCGTTTTTTTTTGTATAAACTGATATACACGAACATTTATATGAATGCGCTGGCTAGCCGGCTGACCAAGGTACCATAATATTAATGAGTCGTAATACATGCATATGGCTGACCAAAGTCTAACAGAAATTTACTTGCGTATAATAAATTAAATGTGATTATAGCAAGTCCTTGCATATTTACACGTAGGGTTGACCAAAGTATGCTGAGTATATGGTCATGTATATGTTGTTTACCAAAGGAAATTGATTAATAAAAATTATATTCCTAACTAAATGCCTATTTAGGATTTTTATAGTGTAGAGACCAACCGTACGCACAAGTTGTTAGTATGAAAGGCCAGGGGTCTATATCTAATTTTCCGATTTAGTGAGGAAAAGTAAATTCTGTACTCGCAGTAGCCCCTTTAAAAGAATAGTAGGTAATTATTTAATGAATTCCTTTTTTACAAATTAATACAAAATGGAAACTTAGTACTAATAGTTGTTATTGTATGGAAAAAGTAAGAACACGAATGCTAATTTGGTAGAAACCTCGGTAGAAAAACTAGGCTAAGTTTAAAGTTTGGTTTAAAGCATAATTTGATACAAACGTAAATTTAAAAGAATTAAATCAAATCTTTGGCCTCCAGAAGCAAAAATTTCACCACGATCAAGTTTTATTTCTAAGATTTTTCATATCAATGCTGTGCAATTTTTTTTGGGTCTCGGTAAATTTTTCGTTTTTGAGTTTTGGCTATTCAGATTTAGTACCTATAATTAAGTTAAACGTCAATAAAATTATTTTAGATTAAAGGGAAATTAGGCTTACTTTTGGTGTCATGTTTTTCACTATTTTCTGTGTGTCCTAATTTGTATCTTTTTGCTTGGTTTGGCTCACATGAAAACATCTTTTGATTTAAGCCGTTAGGACCAGCCTGGCAAGTATCAGTTGCCAAATTACAGTCAAGTCCTAATTCTGAATCTGACCCAGAGATATCAGAATCGGTGTTGTCCAAAAGTTCTATTTCATCTAGTGATTTGCCTTTATACTGATCAGTTTTTCCATTATTAATTGCAAGCAAAAGTTTTGATACCTTAGCGGTTTGAAAAATATCTTGTGGTAATCTAAAATAAAATACAAATGTATATGGATTAATTGGGAAGGTACAATTTCTACCAATTAATTAGTTTATTCAAATCGAATCACGGAATTAAAATATTTTACTTGGATATTATGTCATGCAGGTGAAGATTAAAGAGCACAATACGGCTGAGATTAGAGCATAGTATACATTATATCGTGGCAAGTTCATTTTGCCCCTGAGTGAAGAATAATCCATATATTAACAGAAACGAGAAGTGTGGAAAGAAGTACTAATTGGGACACCACGAGGCCGACCCAAAATGCACCTGGCTGCGTTAAAACTGAATAAATTCCCTACAAGTCTAACTCACCTATAATAGGTTTCATGGGTCTTTTTAGTATGTCCCAAAAAAGATGCAAATTGTTCCATTTCGGTTTCCTTGATATTCATAACTTGCAACACAGTGGCTATTTGCTTCCTCAACCGGGTAGAAGTAAAGACATTTTCATTTGTTACACCTGACTTTGCAGCAAGTTTTTTCAATACGTGGTAACCACTTAAACATTTATTAGCAGTGGATGGGTTAGCAAAAAGATATTCGTTTGTTTCTGAGATACATTGTTTGCGGACATTCAACATTATATCTATAAATGTTCAGGTGCGAAGCGTCCATTAAGGCTGTAAGGCGCAGCCTACCCAAAATTACTTACATAATTAAATACAAAAATAATAATGAAATTCGATCATTTCGCATTAAAATTAAAACATTTATGATATCCATATTTTATATAACATATAACATTTTCGGCGCGGTCGCCCTATACATTCTAAATTTGCTGCAGACGGAGGCATGGCGATTGGCGCTCGACAGAGAAGGCTATGCGAGTTTAGCCTTAATAAAATAATTACCCGTGGCCCTGGGTGATCGGCATTCGTCGCGTCGGTCCGGCTTTTCTGTCATATATGATGCAGAAAAAAGGATTGCAGACTAGCAGGCATTTAGGCTCGCCTGGAGAACAGCTTTAAAGGTGCGTATTCATTAGAGCATTTTAGTCCGAACGAACCGAACGAGCCGAGCGCGCACCCCCGAATTCACCAAGTCAGTACCTGTCTCCGAGCATAAATGTGCCGAACCGAACGCGCCAAACTTTATCGGTGGTTTGTCGGTAAATCTGTTTTGCTCAAAGAGATTTAGTTGTTTGTTTATGTTCAGTGGGTACGGTGGTTCGTTTCGCTCGACCCGAACAAGAAATCGCGCCAATTTTTTGGGGAAACTGATTATTTTTTTTGTTTTGTGAAATGGATTGGGATAGGGAAAAATGTCTACAACTGATAGACATTTATGAATAATATCCAGTATTGTGGAATCCAAAGCATGGATTATATTATAATAAATTAAACAAATTTGATGCCTGGACACTTATAGACGAGACGTTGGGATGTGCTTCTGGAGATGCAAAAAAGAAAATAGACAGTCTTCTGGCGAGCTTCAGAAGAGAAAAGGCAAAAGGAAAAAAAACCGTGGGCACCGGAAAAGGTACATTTGAACAAATTTTAACGAAAAATCAAGAATAATTACCTATATTTAATTTACAGCTAGGCATGAAATATATGTGTCGAAATGGTTTGCCTTTCCTCGAATGGCATTTCTTTTGGACAGAGATGAACCCAGGGCAACAGTAAACTCACTTGAGGTAAATAAATATGTAGGTGTTTTTGTACAGGGTGGTCCAAATTTGTTGTTTAGATACAAGATACAGATATGGTATTTTAAATGAATTAATAGGAAAGTCTTTTATTTTAAAAATGATATTTGCATATATATTCGATATTTGATACTCGGTATATTAGGAGGCCATGGAAAGACTAAAATTAAAAAATCGAATTCTTATTACAACAACGTAATATATGATTTGCCAAATTATCAACATAATCTGTTTACGCAATTGTTATTTTCTCAAAAAACAAAAAGAGACTGGGTGCGGGGTGTCAGATTTTTGTAACTCTTACCACTTCCAGGATACCTTATCTAAACAGCGAATTTGGACCACCCTGTACGGGGTTAGAGTAAAGTAAGTATTTCTTAACTGGTATTAATAGGATAAATGTATATTTTGGGTTTAAGACAAAAAATTCATTTTTTTTTTAATCAATAACGTTTCGACCATTTATTTTACATTTAAAAAGCCTTAAATATTCTTACATTTTTGGAGTGTACGCTCAAATATAGGAAATTTTATTATGTAATAGATACTGAGCAAAATTACTACGTATTTCTTTCGGAGGTCCTGCTGATTTGCGTGCAACATTTCTGATAGGCAAAAATGATGTTGTTGGATTGTTTTCTTCTCTCCAAGTACCAGGGATAAGATTGCCCTGGTCGTCTTCTTCATCAAAAGTTCCTTGTGGCGTGTAAGCATTTCTAGAGCTGCAACTATTTCTCAGAAAATTATGTAAGCAAGCAACTGCCATAACAACAGTTTGTGTCTTTTCAGGACTTTGCAGCAATATTGGTTTTCTTAGTACTCTAAAAACGGCAGAGACAATCCCAAAAACATTTTCCACTACTCTCCTTGCTCGACTCAGTCGATAATTAAATATTCTTTCAATTGTTCCTTTTGCATGTAGCCCCGAAAAAGGCTTCATTATATTATTTGTTAAAGGAAATGCTTCGTCCGCTAAAAAAACGTATGGCATTGTTTTATTTAAGTTAGGTAGCAGTGAATCTTCTGGTAAGCCCAAAGTTCCTTTTTCTAATTTTCTATATAGAGTTGTGTTTTTAAAGACACCGCCATCTGATATCCTGCCTTGACATCCAACATCAACAAAGGTGAAGTTGTAGTCAGAATCTACCAGTGCAAATAACACAATGCTGAAATTTGATTTATAGTTGTAGAAATCGGTGCCACTGTGAAACGGGGCCTGGATTACCACATGTTTCCCATCCATACATCCCAAACAGTGAGGAAATTGCCATTTTTCTAAAAATCCATTTGATATTTTTAACCACTCTTCGGTAGTACTTGGTATCTGAAAAATAATAAAATATTTTAATGATATGGGGTAGTAAAAAACAGTACGTTCTCTATATGTTTATTATTATTTGTTAAAGGAAATGCTTCGTCATAAACATACAGAGAACGTAACTTAGAGCAAATATAAAGAATGGATTAATAAAATATTTGTTTATTTCAGGGAGAAGATTCTGATGGGACTATAGAAAAGGAATTTGAAGAAAACCCAAATGAAGATGCTGGTACCAATTTACAAGAACAAGAAGACACTGGGGGAATTTTGACGCAAACGGAAACACTAGTGCAAAATTCTGCTAAAGTAACAACAAAAACAATGCCAAACACAACACCATTCGTAACCCAAGTACGACGCAAGCGGAAACTCCCACCTGAAAGCGAAGAAAACACCAAAGTAGATGAAGCGTTGGGCATCCTAAAAACCGCAGTTGGCAGTAAACCTGACGAATGTAGTGTATACGGGCAGCATGTGGCCAACAAACTTAGACGCTACACAAATAAAACACAAAATATAGTTCAGCATCATATTAATAATATATTATTTAACGCTGACATGGGACAGTACGACACTGAAACCAGACCACATTCACAGTTAAGTTATTCATCCGCCGATCAGACATTAATTGCACCAACTCCAACTCCTTCTCCTCAATATCAAAATCATGTTGTTTCGCCATATGAATCTTCAGTCCGCCAAACAAATACACCAGCTTTTTCACCACATCATCAAACCACTGTACCTTCTACTGTGCCTTCATCATCAGATTTAGTAAGTCATTCAATCCAGTTATTATTACATCAAGAAGAGTCCAACAATATTCAAGAATGGTACCAATCATAAGTTTTGTTAACATTTTGTAAAAAATAAAAATATTGAAAACTTACCTTTATTTGATCTTTTAGTACCTCAATCAAAGCTTTGCAGGTTTCTATAATTATGACACCAATTCGTTGTTTTGAAACTTTAAATAAATATTGTAAACTTGTATATGAGTCTCCTGTAGCTAAAAATCGTAATGTAATAGCTAAACGGTCTTGTACAGGAATAGCTTTGCGAAAATGTGTATCTCTCCTTTTGATTCTAGGGCCCACAAGGCTTATTAATTTTTCAAAATCTTCTGCAGACATTCGCGTGAAATTTTTCAAATGAAGCCTGTCCATATCCCTCAACAATGTTCCATTTTCACGCCGTGAAAACAAACGCCTAATCCATACTTTTTTTGCTATTCTTTTCTTGGTTCTCTTATTAATGCCTTGTGATATTATGACGAACAAGGCCCCAGCAGCCACAATAGCATTTTCCACATCCATTATTATTAATTTAATAATAATATTAACACTCTTTTGCTCTTTTCGATTTAACTATTATTAACGCACTGAACATGGGAACACAACAAACACTCTGAATATCGCGAGCTTTCTTTAAAAATGTTTGTTCGGTTCGTTTGTGCGCGCTCGGCTCGTTCGGTTCGTTCGGACTAAAATGCTCTAATGAATACGCACCTTAAGACATATTTGAGTTGACGGAGAGTTCGCGGTACTATTTTGTTGTGTTTGTCGTTTAGTTTGATGGTTCTTTCGGTTTTACGAACAGTATGGAGTTGATTAGCGGTTTAATGTGTGATGATTTAGTAGACTTTTTGTTAAGCAACGTAAATTATTTTTCGCATTTATCTTTAGAGGACAAACTAAAAATAAAAGAGAAAAACCGACTCCAAATTTGATAATGGAAAAACAGGAGGGAAATGGTAAATTTATGCGTCGATTTCAGAATGTGTGGTATCAAAAATATAAATGGTTGACAGGAAGTGTTAAGAGAAATAAACTGTTTTGTTTTTATTGTTTACTATTTTCGTCAGGTGAAAAAGAATTTTGTAAGGTAGGCCTTGGGGTTGAAAGCCTAAAAAATATGATCGCAAAATTTAAGAAACACGAAAGTTCTGCAAGCCATATTTCATCTTCTATTAAATTTAAGCAAATCGGAAAGGTAAGAATAGACCATGTTCTGTCTGAAAGTGCCCGTTTAAGTGCTATAAAACATAATGAAAAGGTGGACCAAAATAGACTAACTTTAAAAAGACTCGTTTCAACGACACGTTTTTTAGCACGACAAGAGCTGGCGTTTCGTGGGCATGACGAGTCAGAGGATTCCTTAAATAAAGGAAATTATTTAGAAATTTTAGATTTTTTGGCGGAAGAGGAAACACACCTAAAAAATCATTTAATTCATTCCACTGTATTTAAGGGTACCTCATCGGACATTCAAAATGATTTGATTGAATGCGTTACATGTGTAATTAATGAAAAAATCTTAACCGAAATAAATAACGCATACTACGTTTCAATTCAAGCAGATGAAACAACGGATGTTTCAGTCGAAAGCAAGCTTAGCATAATTTTTCGGTACGCAAATATTGTAAATGGGGAAATTGAGGAAAGATTTGTTGGGTTTTATGACGTTTCTCAGGATAAATCGGCACAGGGATTAGCAATGGTAATACAAGGTGTTCTGGAAAGCTGGAAAATAAATAAAAATAAATTAATTTGTCAAACATATGACGGGGCGAGCGCTATGGCTGGAACAACGGGAGGAGTTAATACTATCATCAAACAAACTTATCCACATGCATTGTTTATTCACTGCTATGCTCATCATTAATACCTTCTTTTCATAGTCGCTCAACAAAAAGAAGCATGCTCCTTCGGGAAAAAGGATTTAAATTACCTCACCCTTGTGAAACTAGATGGAATTATCATTCTCGCGGTGTTTCCACTATAATTGCCCATTATTCAGAATTAAAAGCGGCATTTCAAAGTATTCTTAATGATAGCGGCTGGGATAGTATATCTATAAATTCAGCAGTTGGGCTGAAAAGAAGTCTTAGTGATCCTAAATTTGTATTTTTGTTGCATTTATACAATTATATATTTGAATATACAAGTGTTTTTTTTTTGACATCTTACAAAAAAAATGTATGGATATCAATAGATGTAATACTGAGGTACAAAATTGCTTAAATTCAGTTAAATTATTAAGAACTGATGAAACAATAGAAAAATGTGTTATGGAGGCTCAAAAAATGTTATGTATCAAAGTTAATACTCGGGAAAACACAGAAAGTGAAGATGATGGAGATGAAAGAGCAAGTAATTTAAAATTTAATGACAAATTAGTTAGGCGCCTTAGAATTCTCTCATTTGAAATACTGGACAATATTATTGTCAATATGGAAAATAGATTTAAGGAACTGGAAAAATTAGATTTCCTGGAGCTTTTAAATGATAAAAAATTTGAAAGTTTTAATTCACCCCAGAATTTTCCCCACAAGCATCTAAAAAAACTCATCACAGTTTATCCATTTTTCGACGAACTAAAACTAAAAGGAGAACTTACTTATATTTATGGAAGTGCCGATAAATATTTGCCCCCTAAAGAGTTATTTAAAGTTTTAATTACTAACGAGCTTCAAGATAATTTACCTGAAACTACAAAACTGCTATCACTAATTTTGAGTATCCCGGCAACATCAGCATCATGTGAGAGAAGTATGAGTACACTGAAGAGAATAAAGACTTTTCTGCGAAATAGCATGTCCAATGAACGCCTATCAAATTTGTCAACATTAGCCATTGAAAAAGGACTTGTTAAGGATTCTTCCAAGCGACAAGAGTTTCTTACGCGTGTGATAGACTTATTTGCCGAGAAAAAGGATAGGCGAATAGAACTTGTTTACAGAAAGGTATAGACTTCAAAATTACAAACATTTAAAGTTTTACAAACTAATATTTGAATTTTGTATTTTATAATGTTTAAAGGAACAAATACTTGTGTTGTGTGTTAACTGGTTTTTTAGTTTATTAAAATCTGGAATAATTAAAGTAACGGTAAGTTTTATTTAATGCTTTATAACTTATTGCGCTTAATTTAATTCTTGGTATAGCGAATATTGTTTATTATTTATAAGCAAAATTTTTGGGCGTGGCACTTCAAAAAATTTTTCTTATGGTGATGCCTTTGCTATGTCCCACTCAGCCTATCCATCATAAAAAATCACGCTTCGCCCCTGTCAATGTTTGCAGTTTCTTGGGAATCAAGATAGCTACAGGTTTACTTCCTTTACCACCTGTGATTACCCTTTTAAATGATTTGCTCAGAATTTTCTCAGATTCCGTTAATGAGTGTGCAAATTCTTCTAATTGACATTCCGAAACATTACTGTTATAGCTATCTAATTTTAAATATTGTATCTCGCCAATACGCTTCCTATTAAGTAATACCGTTAGAGCCAAAACATTTTCTGAGAGTCGCCTGTATTCTTTTAAAACGTTACTTTTTACTGAAATGTTACTAGCTTCTTCTGCTTCTTGTAATGCATATTGCTGAAATTTAATAACGTCACTGGTAAGGGGCAAAAATGAAGGTTTTTGCCAATGCTTTTCATTAAGATTTTTGAGAGCCAAACTAGACAACTCGGTATTCCAGTGATTTACTACAAGATCTCTAAAATTGTTTATCTCTTTTATTGTAACCTCCCGATTTTCAACAGGGAGAAATCTGCTCTTTTTAATAATCATTTTACTCGCAGTATCGCAAACCTGTCGTAAAGTGGTGCCCATATGCAGAGCTAAGCTGCTTGCCTTAAATGATCTTGTGTGTGGATCGTAACCACTTATTATTTTTGTCGAAGTGACTATATTGTCAAATAACTCTGGTTTAAGAGCATCAATAAGACGCTGGACTCCTGTCGTTTGTTTAAGATCAATCAGTAGCCTCCCTAGTTCCCGCATTTTATTAGATATAGCATTTTTTATCTGTGTTCGCAGTTGACTTTCAGCATATGAGCAAATTAGGACATCGTCTATGGCAGCTTTTGAAATTTCGTCGGATCTCATGATCTTTAAAACCTCGTCTTTAAGTCGTAAGGTATTATAAAACTCAGTATTTTTGAAACGTAGGTTAAATACCTGAGCCTCTCATAAGTGATTTTCACGCCCAGTAGAGCGTTTGGGTCTCAAAGCGCATGTTTTCGCATGTCTTCTTAAAAAAGTTTTTTTAAAAAATCCTAAACAATACTGACATATTACGTAAGCATCAGATTCTTTGTCACAGCTAGCCAAGTCAGGAATATTTAGGTCCGATCTCGGTCTTCTTACTGGTCGAATTATATTTGATTGCTCGATGTTTGCATAATTTCCTTGTCGACGCAACATATTTAATAAGGTTTTTCTTTTAGAATCCTTTAACTTCATCCCCGCTAATTCCTTTACTGCTCCTTCCTCCTTGTGCTGGCACATTATATGCCTAGGAAAGTGTGTTATTTCCTTGTAGCAGTAAGGGCAGGTATTCTTTTTTGTCCATTTCCTTAAATTTCCAATTTGCTCGACTTGCTTGGGGTTTTTCTATAAAAATAATTACAATTAGTAAGATATATGCCGGGTGACACAAAACATAGGGTATACGCTCTAATTT